>JAOXXN010000364.1:49581189-49599510 GCA_026770055.1 Myrmophylax atrothorax
CGAGCGGCGCTGCAGCGGGGCCGGACGCGCAGCGGATCCGGAGCAGGAGGCAGAGCGGAGCTTAGCTTCGCTCCGCGGCTCTGCGGGCGAGCACCACCAGCAGCACCACCAGCAGCGGCGGCGGCGCCGACTTGTCCCTCCGGCTCCAGGCGCGCTGAGCCGCCGCCTGCAAGCCCGGCTGCCGCGCAGGGCAGGGCGAAAGAGGGACAAACTAAACGCCAAACAACCCCCCAACCTCTGCGCCCGCCTGGTTTTGTTTATTATCTTTTTTCTGCTGTAATTTTGAAGGGAGGGGAAGCACCCAAAAAAACATCGCCGTGTTTTTGGCAATTCGTGCCGCGTGTGGAGTTGTTTCCTGCACACCCCTGACAAACAAAGGAAAAGGGGGAGGGGGCCCGCGTTTCGCAGAAGACATGCGTTCCGTAAGGAAGAGATGGACTGTGTGCACCATAAGTCTCCTCCTCATCTTCTATAAGACGAAGGAAATTGCGCGGACCGAGGAGCGCCAGGAGGCACCTCTCGCCGGGTAATTGCGGGGCGCCGCGCCGGGAGGACTCCCCGAGGGGGCGGCGGGGCCGTGTCGCTGCCCCAGGTCCCCTCCGCGTCCCCGCCTGGGTCTCAGGTGTCCCGGTGACCCCCGGGCCGTGCCCCGCGCCCCTGCGGTGCCGCTGCAGCCCGGGGCTCCCGCGGGCGGGGGCGTGTGCGGGGCGGAGGTGCCGATGCGGGACGGGGGCAGGCAAATCCTGCCGGCGAGGCTCGGAGACCCCGGCAGGGGAGCGAGGGGACAGAGCAGGGAGGCCGGGAGGCTGCCCTGGTGCTGAGGTTGCGGCAGCCGCTGCTGCCTCCCCTCCGCGGGGAACTTGACCTGTCTGCGGCTACCCCCAGGGCCGGGGCGGCCGGAGGTGTCGGTGGCGGCCGCTGGAGCGCCTTGAGCCTCATTTGCTGCCTTGGGAACCTGTCGGAGGAGAGCGTGCCGGGGTGCAGGTGACCCTTGCCTCCGTACTTGAAGTTTGCCTTGGAGCTCTGCATAACTTCAGTGCTCCTTAGGGATGCTGGCACTGGGAGAGTGCGGGTCATCCCGTGTAGGTGCAGAGGTTCCTCCCCTGGAAACTGGTACCTCTCTGAGACTCTCTGTTACGGATTTTCCCTGTCCTGCCTGTCTTCGACTGAAAACAAAAGGCGAGGAAAAAGGCGAGGAGTCCCTTGCCATTTTTATTTTCACCTCAGCTTTCTCTTTGTCGGTCGTTGTGTTTGTGTATGTGAATGCTCGTATTCCTCATTTTCCTCCCAATTTGCAGCTGTCCTATGGAGACATTGGGTTTTCAGCCAAGCTGGTTTCTCCTTGCAGAAGTATAAGATTTTGTTTTCACTGGAGGGATGCATAAATGTCTTGGTCACTTAATGAAATAAGTGAAAGCTGACTAGGGGCTTACACTTTCTGTTTGCTTGTACAAGTCGACTGCGTGGAGAATGCCATTCACAGCAGATTCTCGTCCTCTCGTGTAAGCCCTTGCCTTAATTTCAGGAGGAGGCATAAGAGGGTTGTAGGTACCCGTAGAGGCCTGGAGGAAGGTGAAGCTTTTACAGCCTGCTTAGTCCCCCCTTGGCCTCGGAGTTAAAGACAGAAAGTGCATCTCTTCTCCCTGGCCCTTGTGCAGGCAGGCTGGTGCAGGAGTGGGGCACAAGCAGCTGGGCATAGCTGAGCAGCAGTGGCTCCCACACTGTGAGTGCAGTGTTTGCTTCCCTTATTATTCAAGATTTTCACAATTTGCTGGTATCTTTCCTTCTTGTTCTGCCTGGGTGTATCCCCAGTTTCTGCCACAAAGATATCTGTAGACTTAGGAGATGTACAGAAGTTTAAAATTTTGGGCTTATAGGTGTGTGAAAACACACGTGAAAATGAAGGTATGAGGCAGCATTGGCATTAAAGATACCCATGTTTCTTGGTATGTACTCCTTCCTGTCAGACTAGAGGTAGCTGCTAAACTTATTCAGAAATTACCATACATGAGTTTGTAAAGAAAAAGCCCCCTCCAGCTTACTGCACATCATTTGAAACACTGAAAGGTACTAAAATGAACTGATATTTTAATAATAAATGAAAGAAAATAAGTTTATTTAGTCATAAATATGCATGTTCTCAGAAAAACACTTTAAAATATAGCTGTAATGTACTTCTGCCAGCTCATTTAGTGTTATCTCTATTTCTTTGTTATCAGTGAGACTTCTTGTACAGCATGACACCACTCCCTTTTGCTGTTGAAATATTGTTTCTCTTCACAGTTTGTCATCCTTTTCATTACAGTATGAAGCAGAAAAAAACCCTTAAGTATCTGCTGCCACTATTGATGCTACACTTGCCTTTCTTTTGAACTAGGGGTTCATGGCATTTGATTATTTTTGACTGGCCATGTGGGTGAGCGAAGTCAGTTTTCCATGGGTTATTTTACTTTCAGAAGTACAGGTAATGCAGAGCTATGAATGTGCGAGGTGGCCCATTTTATGGTTATTAATGACTCTGCATGTAAATCCCAGACATTCCAAAATGGACCATATGCAATTCCAAATTATATGATAAACCTTAAACCAGCTTGTGCTCTCATAGCAAAGTTTGCTGGGACAATAACTGCAAAGCACACTCTGCTTCATATAGACAGTAATGTCTCTTTAAAGGTTAAGCAAGTAATGAAATAATCTATGTTGTGCACAATGCAGTGTTTCTTAAACAATGCCATCTTCTACTGATGTGGAATATGAAAGAAGGAAGTTACTTTATTTAATAAACTATCTTCAGGAGAAGAGATTGTCTTGTTATGTTGGAATGACTGGTCACCAAGGTGGGCAATTCAGAGTGAAGGCTGACTCTGTCAACTGTGAGTTGTTGTCACACTATGGCAGCTGTTTCAGTTACATGAGAGAGGTTTTGTAGTGATTCCAGAATATACAAAGTAACCCAAATTTATTTCACAGTTATTTACACTGAAGAGTTACCCAGAGAAATTTATGTTAGTTTATTTAATATTACTTTAGATGAAAATGAAATAAAACAATGCCAGTAAAAGGCAGAGGAGGATGTAAGTGAGCACACGTGTTCATACTAGTACTTTAACACAAAGTGCCTGGGACCTTCTTTTAGCTCACAAGAACACAGTTTAACACTGTTTTACTGTGCAGTCTATATAGCTCACTGCAGATGTAACTTGTGATTGTGGAAGAAAACCACACTGCAAATACTGTGGTTCTTTAAGTGTTGGCAATGTGTTTTGTTGCTAAGTTTTGTCAGGTCTCTCACCGTTCAAATGTTTACTAAAGAATATTTAATCCAGGATAAACTAGAGCTGTCTCTGAAGTAACTTTAGACTGAGGACTCTACTTGAATGTATTTTAGTAGTTTTCCTTTAGATGCATACACCCAATACATCTTAAAGTACATGCAGGAATATATATGTAATAAATATTATTGCAAACATTACGGAAAAAAAAATTAGGGAATAAAAAATTTTGATATAGCAAAAACTATCAGTTGCAGTCTGGTTATTGAATTTAGGGACTTCTGCAGCATCCTCCCGCGCCCTCGAGTTAGCGGGATTTGGATAATTTGCTTAAAGGTCTTACACGTAGAGTTGCAGGTTTTCGATAGGTGGCAGCCTTACCTCCGCATCGGTGCGATGTCAGGGCTGCGGGCTGTTGGCAGAGGGCATGGGGAGGGAGAAAGAGCCGCGAGTAACTCGGGACTGGTTTTGGTGACTTGGTTAATACCGGTTTGTTAGTTCCAGGGGCTTTTGCAATGATGAAGCTTTTTAGAAATTGCTACATTTTACCAGTTTTCCTAATTTAGCTGGAGTTTAGCCTTCTAGATAGTTTACTAAATACTACTGCTTTAAATATGCAGCAGTAATGTTGCTGTACTTCTCACTAAGGTCCAGTATCCAACTATTTTAAGAACTTACAGACACAGGAAAACAAGTCAACAATTCCCTGGAAAGCTTACAGTCTCACATCTTTTCCGTTTTGTTGGTTGAAGGGCTGTGGTCAGAAGTTCCCTTGGCAAGTTAAGTTACTGTTATTGGCAGTATTTCAGACCATGCTTATTTAACACATAAACATATTTCTGTATGTTACTGTTCTGTATACTCCTGAGTTACAAGACATTCTACATGGTAGATATTATATTCAAAAACTTTGATATGTTTATTATTAACAGCTGTGTTTGAACTCAGCTGAATGTTGCTCTGATGCCTAAAAGGAAGCAGTATGGAAGATAAGGAAACATACGGAGATAAAAATGGATTTTACTCCTAACACCTTAAGTTGTGCTTGAAGTGTTTTTTTTGGATTCTCTGTCCCATTTGTATGACCC
Organism: Myrmophylax atrothorax; assembly: GCA_026770055.1. Taxonomy (NCBI): domain Eukaryota; kingdom Metazoa; phylum Chordata; class Aves; order Passeriformes; family Thamnophilidae; genus Myrmophylax; species Myrmophylax atrothorax. The sequence goes on from JAOXXN010000364.1 coordinate 49,585,550, forward strand.
TACTGACTAATGGAATCGCAACTGGTAATATTACAATAGCTTATCAGATGTTCAGTGGTCATCACTCACAGCTTATTGTATTTTTTTTAATTTTTAAGGTTATCTTAGAAAACCTTATGAATATTACAAGATGGATGGAGAGGATAAGACAATTGAGTGGTTTGGATGTGTGCATACAAAAATTTTAGGAAGTGCTGGGGAAGTTTTTTATTTTGTATGGCACTAATCTCCAGAATTGCATGCATAAAAGTTTTTAAGTATCAGTGGGAGGTGAAAGAGATTTATTAGGCCAGTATTGCAGATTAGGAGCAATTGCTGGGCAAAGGCTTGAAAGTTTACACTGAATTGTTAGTTTAGTACTAGAAATTTAGAATGTAAAAGTGCAGAATCTGCCTGACAAACATAATGAAGTTTCATCCAAGTTCACAATTTGGAGTTTATTGTAGTTCTTGTTACATTTATTTCATTACAAATATAAACATATTTAAGGTCTTAAATTGCATATTTAGCTATTAGATATAGCTATCCCATAGAGTTTTTCACAGTCACAGTTTATTTGCTTTAGAAAGCAGAGATAATTGCTTATTTTCCCTATGAATAAAAAGGGTATATTGCTGATGTTTGGGTTTCATAAAACTGGAGTTAGCTTTGGTGTAACCGTGTCTTCTCTATATTGCATTGCAGAGATGGTGAACTGAGTTTGAGTAGATCAATGATCAATAGCTCTGATAAGATAATTCGAAAGGGTGGCTCCTCAATCTTCCAGCATGCTGTAGAAGGTTGGAAAATCAATTCTTCTTTGGTAATGGAAATCAGGTGAGTGCCTTAAATAAAAAGCAGTTCATTTCATATTGCCTATAATTCTTTTCATTCATGTTGCTTAGAATTCCTCTGGTCTTGAATACAGTAATTTGATTTACAGTTGCAAGTGGATGTTTTATAACTGTAGGTATTTAGGTTTCAGCATTAAATGCAACTGCAGAACACTAGACTTCAAAGTCAAGTCATCCTTCATAAGAATTAAAATGTTTTCATCTTACTGTGTCAGTCAGACCTGTGCAATCAGTATCTACATTATGCATGGCCACATTTATGCTGGTTGTCTAGAATTACTCCACAGTCAGTGGTGAGAAACCGGCACTTTCAGGACATGATTTCCTCACAACTTAAAGGTTTGAAAAAGAACGGCTGAAAGTACCCTGAACATACCAGTTTTCCTCCCTTGACTACAGAGATTGCTTAGGCAGACAGCATAGATGCAGGGGACAAGAGCCACTGGCATCAGGTGCTGTGAATCCAACCCTGGCCATGGCTGGTTGACATCACAAGGTCAGACACTGACAGTATCCGTGTTTTATACAGTTTTCTTTCTTGAAGTCAGAAAGGCCAAAAAGAGCTTTGGGTTCCTTCTAAGAGAGAAACTCAGTAGCAGAGTTGGAGTGAGTGATAGTTCTGATGTGTGTCAGTATTCACAGTGGGTCTGTGCACCTGAGAGGAGTGAAAGCAGATGCATCTTAGTGTGTTGGGTCATACCTTCCCTGTGTTCATCAGGAAGGTGGCCAGTGAAAGAACCATATGGAGCATAGCTTGGCAGTATGGAGGACTAGGAGTGTCACATTCTGTGAAAACTGAGCGAAAATAACTATTTTTAGCAAACTCACATAGCAGACTAGACTCGATTTTCTGAATATTAAGATTTTGAATAGAAATTTGATCTAGTTAAAATGTGGTTTCTGTGTGATTTCCCTTTCTACTTTTTTAAATAACTTTTTTAATTGCCTTTTTTTTTGTATATTAGAGGACTGTTTACAAACTCCTTGAACAGGCAGTGTTTCCATGTACAAAAGCATGACTTCTCTGAATGAGGAACTTAGCTGTGTTTTTTAATGACTGCTATTTTATGTCCCTAATTCTAACACATGAAGAAGATAAAGGTAGCTCAGAAATGTATGGAACTGTGGTAAAGGATTGATGTTCTGGAAGCCTTGTGCTTTGATGAACTTGGTGTGGTCCCTCTGCAAAAGCTGAGGAGCATCATAAAGGATGGAAATCATATCAGGATTTGGGTACGCAGGAAGTTAGTACTCTGGAGGATGTAGCTGTCACTCAGTTGCCTGACAAGTTGTCTGTGAAGCTCTGTGGAGCCTCCACTCCTTGACTGCCTAGGCTAAGGGACCTCAGCCACTTGACTGTTCTCTGGCATGTCCATTTCCTACGATGAAGACCATGTGGACACCCTTAAACTCAGCTGAAGTGCAGTTCAGGAATGGCGTTTCTTCCAGTACTGTCATTCCGCTTGTTTGACCAGTGTATGGTTGTTCCATAAAGGGTAATTTCTGCTCCAAGATAGTGTAGGAAAGAAAAGCAGACTGTCAGTATCAGTGGCAGTATTTAAATTTCTATGCATATAACTCACTATTTAAGTTGGAGAAATATTGAGTAACTTCAGAAGAACATTGTTGAAACTTTGTATCATAGTTTATGTGTCTGACAGTTGGAAGAAAACATCTTTTTTACTTGTGAAGTAAACTGAAATGGAACTCATTGAGTGACTATAAGTAGATACAAATAACTATTCTCAGTCATTTTGTTGAAAAATTGAGTCTCATATTTCAGAACCATGTAAAACCAATATGCCTTGCTGCTCGAGCCAAACAACAAAGTTAAAATAGTACAATAACTTTTTGATTAAAAGTGAGAGAGAAAATGTAGTTGGAGTTTTGCTAGTTTTTCATGTGTTTCACATGCAAAATACATCATTCAGACAAAGAGGTAAAACAGTAGACAATGCTTTAGGGTTGCAGTTTTTTTCAGAATGTGTATCAACCTACTAAAATCACAAGTTTAAAAATAATTTTTCTTTCTGTTGGCTGGAGTGGGAACATTCATTTAATAAACTACTATTGTGCACTTAAGAAGCATGATATGATGTGTTGTGGGAGTTTTTTAACTGGATAGGGAAAGATTTAATTATTTTTTGTCTCATTAGTACAGTGAAGAAAAAGGTGTATCCTGTACACTGACTTAAGCAGTAGAGATTCCACTGCATCTTAAGATTTTCTGTACAGTAGAGAGCACAAAGCTGAGTTTATTTAGATGTCCGTACTGCCAGTCTTGTTTCAAGATGAAACAGGTACCATCATGAGCACTGGGACAGAGAGCAGATGTTTTCACTGAACCAGTAGAAGATTTAGATTAATTTGACTCAGGGCCAAAAGTTGACATGATCTAAATTAAAGGAATCAATGCTACCAGCCAGTCCCAGTCTTTCCAGATATCCTCTTTGCTTATGTAGCCTACCATATTGAGTTATGGTACTCAGCGGTGACATGAGGGAGGGACATTTGGGAAGCTTTTTGCTGAGGAAGCCACATGCAGCCCCTTGTGATACGTGTTTCAATCTGATGCTGACTAAATGATGTTCATTCTCTCACTTTTACAGGTGGTCTTGCTATACCCCTTTCTTCCCTGTTACAGCAGTAAGAAGCATTTTAGCTGTATTTTTACACTTACACACCTACCAGGACTAACATCAAATGTGTCTAGCAAAATCCTAGAGTGTTCTTGTGGTTTAACTAACTGTTCAGCCCTCCAAAGTACATTGTGTGCACTGTGTAGACTATGAAGATGATTGATGCTCTTTTATTGCAATTGTTAACGTGAACAGTGGTTGGTGGTCTTGTGGTGTGAGGTTGACCATAGGAAGTAACGGTAAGAAGTAAGAGAGAAACAAAAAACAAAGCTAGTGCCTGTTGAATTATATATAAAAATGTATCAATTATTAGCAGTGGAGAAATAATTTGTAAACTCATTAGTGTAAAGTGTAAAGATATTTCATAAAACTTACAATCACCCATAAATGACTGCTACTTTCATGTTGCACAACAGCTTGACACCCACATTAGCAATTTTAAAACTAAGAAAGTATTCGATAGCGAGTTTTGCTTTGTGTGAGGACTGTTGGTCAGTAGTATGTCGAACCTAGTTGGCTGGCATGTAGAATATTATACATTGCTATTTCCTTTGTTGACTGTGGGCATCACCTCTGGCCATGTTATTTTTGGTCAGGTTAGTGACCAGTCTTTCAGCCTCAAGGGTCTTATGAAAAGACCTTTGGCAGGGCCAGGCTCAGATTGGAGTCAGTGAATGAAAAACCTCCTTTATCAAGACACCATGGGGGCACGATAAGCATCTGGTGCTCTGGGACTTTGCAGCCAGAAAAGGCAGACTGTGGAGTAGCAGCTCTCTTGGGAGGGCCACAGTCCTTTGGGAATGTTAAGCAGGCATAAGAAGGAGGAACTGGACTTCCTGTGATTGAGGAGGAAATTATGGGGTTTATTACTTACTTGAGACTGTGTGTAATTCGATGCCTTGCCAATCATGATTGGTCTGTTGGGAGAGTGATTTTTCCAACTGATGTTACCTTCTGATTGCTGACAACTTCTTTGAAGAATAATTGGTAATTCCTGTGCCTAAGGGAAGAAGACTGCTTTCTTGGTTCCCTTTCCATCTGAATAATTTCATATATGGAGGAGAGAATCCATTATCTGCTAATATTTTGTTTAAAGTACTTTCTGCTCTCTGTGGTGATGTGAAGGTTTTCCTTGGGGTTTTGGAAATAGGGAAACATGTACTGGAGGCCGTAGTTTCAGAAAGGAGGGATGTGTCTGAGATGGTGCAAGCCTATCTGGGGAAGAATTTCACTCAGGGCTGATGCCACCACATCTGTGACCTGTGTGACATGAACTACAGTCTGGTATCTCAGGGTGTGATTTTCTCCCACTTATTTTTGATTAGGTATAAGCACTTCTGTTGGAAAGAGTAGAAGGTTTTGAATTGCAGGAAGGCAAAATTAAAAAAAACAAGTGCATTGAGGAGTATTTATCTCTGCATGGCAACAGAAAATTTCCTGTAAGAAAAGTGTGAGAACTTGTAATATGTTACATCCAAAGAAAAATGAAAAGGTCAGATTCCTCCTTAGAAAGATTCAAATTATTATCATTGTTTGTCTTTCAAGTTGACATGAAAACAGCTACGGTAAGTCCCTGAAGTGCAAGTAGTTCGTATTGAACTGGCAGTGGAGCAGTGCAAATGCTCTGAAGCTTTTGGAGCAACATTTTTGGGCCATTTGCACTGTTTCCTTCAGATTTTCTGTGTCAAAGTCATGCAAACTGGCTCTCTGGTCTGGTTTAGTCATAATAAACCTCGGGGGATTTTTTGCTTGCCTGTGTATCTTACTCTCCCTTACTTATCTTCATGAAAAACTGGCATATGGCCAGCCTTCCTATAGTAAGTGGAGTCACACTCTATTTAAAAGCCCTCTTTTTCCTTTGCATGCCCATTCTCCTATTAACAGCATTGCTGTCGGTGTGGCCTCCATTGCCTAGGGTCTTCCAGGAACCATCCCAAGGCTGTTTGTAGTTAGGCTTATTTTTAACAAATCCACATTGATGTTTGGACTAGATGATCTTTCAAGTCCCCTTCCAACCCTGACTATTTTATGATTCTAAATGCTGCTTTCCTTGAAGAGGTTTTCTTTAAACTTCCTTTCAATCAGACTAAAGTGAAACCCAAAGCAGGTGCAAACACCTGCAGTCCCCACAGCCTGCTCAGGAAGCCAACAGGAGCTGGAACTCTAGCCATCTACAAGGGCAAGCTGTGAGCTTTCATTACCACAGAGTTTGTTCTTCTGTGTTTTTTTTTTTTTTTAATTCATTTAGTTGATAAAAGGTGTGCTTTATCCAGGCTGTAGTTCTTGGTGACTTAGAAGGCTGAGACACACCTTCTGCCTTCCAGCTGGGCAGTGTGAAGCAATGTTAGGACTTGTTAGGGTGAGAAAATCAAGTTGTTTAATAGAGCTGTCTGAATTAGTGAGGTTTACAGGAGAGCAAGAGGAGGGATCAGAAATCTACAACATGACCTGCCCAATTAAAAAATAAAAGTTTAAAAAAAGTTGTGGATTCTTATCCTCAGGTAAATGAAGGATATTGCCAAGAGTGTAGTTGGTCCTCTACAGGCAAGACCTAAGGAACAAGAGCAGTTGCTGTGGGGGAGGTGCTTCCAGTGAGGCTAGGGCAGTGCTGACATGGGGAGTTTGCTGTGTCCCCATCACAAGATGTTGTTAGGAACATACTAGATAAACATGGTCTAGGAGACACTTCAGTGGACACAGAGAGGTTTAGATAAACACTTAGTCCATCTCTGTTCCATATTGTGTTGCTGGTGATCAGCCCAGCTTCCCAGGCACTGAGGATGCCCTTCAGGGGCTTCTTGTCATGGTTACTGTCCAGATGAGCACAGATGCTCCAGCAGTAAGGACTTCTGGCACTGCCTTCCTCTAAAGAAATTATTTTCCCAGGAAAAGCATTTGAAGTCATATTTCAATTTTCTTGAGAGTGTCTAAAAATGTAAAATTATTTGTAATCTTAAAAGTCAAATGTTTGACTGATTTATATACTTCCCTTAATCCACACAATTCTGCAGATGAAGAATAGTTTGATATTACAATAATTTTGAAGGCTACAGTACAAAATAAAATTATTAAAAAAAGGAACATAATAAGAAAAATATCACCACATTGCCCCAGATCAATACATAGTTAAAATATTTGTGAAGCTGTTGAGAGACATTGCTGTTTGTTGCATGAACTTTATCAGATAACTGGGAGTTCCAGTTAGTTCTTAAAAATTGTGAAAATTTTTCTGGTTATCAAAATAAAACCTTAGGTCAACCACAGGTTGTGACACCACGTTTTTCTGAGTCAAGTAAACATGTTGCAAACAGCTATTTGGCTTCACATAAGGGCGAGCCACATCTGTCTCACCTGCCCACAAAAGGGCTCAGGCCACACCCATGATACAGTTTTATTTGTCATAACAAAACTTGAAGATCTCAAATAAAACTGCTTGTTTCCTTATTTTACCTTAAGGTTGCAGAACACCTTTGCTTCAATGTTTGCTAAAAATCATGCTTTTTTTTTTCCTTGACGGAATGGAGTTTACTTTGAATTTTCTGTGCAGTTTGAAGTGGATTAGCATTTACTTGACATTATTTTGTCATGTCTGTTTCATCAGAATAACCTTGTTGTTCTATTTTTAGTACTCTGTGGGACAGAACAGAGTTTTAAACAAGTTCTTATTATTAATCAGCATCAAGACTGAGACATTCATGTATGTATGTTCAGGTTTTGTCACATCCCTTAGTAATTTTTTTTCATTAGCACTTATGTGAAAATGGGAAGTACTGCTATCCCCATGGTACAGATGAGTCAGTAGTGCAGAGGAACTTAAAATAATAGCATGAACTCTGCATTCTTTATCATATTTCTTTCAGTATTAAAAGATACCTGGGTAGAGTCAGACAAATCAATACAATTATTTTAATGTTAGCATTATTGCAAGTCTCTTATACAATGATTCTATTTTTTTACTGCAATAACTGTGTGTACATTTAATTGGATATGCTAATGATAAGAATTCAGATGCATCAGAATTGGATGTTTCAGATAAGAAAACATTTTTAAATATATAAGAAGATACTAAGATTCAGTGTAAAATAAATTCCTTAGACATTTTGGAAATTTCAGGAGTGTTAAGTGGTTTAATTCAGGTCCACATGACACTGTTTGGAAGACTTCTATGAGCTTATAGATAAATAAGTTTTGAATGTAAGTAACCGATTAATAATGGAAACCAAACTGCTTTTGGTTTTTTCGCACTGTTGGCAAAACTTCACTGCCTTCCTCTTATTTTTTAAAATAATGCATAAGATACTGTATTCATGCACATGTGTTGCTACTTGTTTGCTATCAAGAAACAGTTTTAGGCCCGTTTATTCTATGTATCATGGATGAGTGCTTTCAAGTCCTAAAACTAATCTTCTGGTGATCACTTGACTTTTTGTAGTCCGAACTCTCTGTTTCTTCCTTCTCTTTCATTTTGTAGGAATTTATGTATCTGTTGCAGAGTACCCCCAAAGAAAGCTATCAAACACGTGGAGATTTTAAGTACATTCAACTTAAAGGCTGAAGCTCAGTCTTCATCTTCCTTTTACAAAAGTACATTGCCTGGCCTTACCAAAAGCTGCACTCAGGATTTTAATATTGTCTATTGTGCTCTGTTATTCTGAGCCTCAGCACAATCTGTCTTTGCTCCTATACTGTTTCAGTCATACATGGTAGCTGTAACAGATAGCTCAAGATGTTCCAGATATTCTCTCCCTTTTTATTTTTTTTCCTGTCCTCTTTTAAGAAGTGAGAGGAATCACTTGAAAAATATTTTTATCATGTTTCACTTCCCCTGTGGCTTTTAAGATCAGTTCCACAGTCATTATTTTGTGTTATTGCTTGCAAGATTCAGACATACTCTTCTTTCTCAAGGTAGTGACGCAAGACTTGGTTTGTGAGCGCAGATGTTTCTGTAGTTCATCCCTTTTAACTTGTGGGTGATTATTTCCCCTTTATGGCTTTGACTGAGTGTTGCAACTGCTAGAGTGGCATCTGTAGTTATCTTTTCCTGTTTTGATGTTCTATAAGGAAGTTCTGCTCTAAAAGCTGAATATGCAAAAATAACATTCTCTTACTCAACAAAATGTCCATTCTATTCTAAATTCCACTTTACTTACTGAAAACAGTGGAAAATACGAAGGTTTTTTTTTTCTTCTTGTCTCGTTAGATTTGCAGAGGCAAAATTTTCTGTAAGAATTACCACATACTGAACACCCTGCCCCTGCTTAGCACTCCCAGTCTGTTACTTGAAAGTATTGTGCTTGGGTTCAGATGTGATCTTACACTTCTTCGTAAACATACATGCTTCCCAGAGCAGGGGTGGGCACGAGCTTGTAAGGCTTCACTTATTTGCTATCCGGAGCTGCCAGTGGCTCCTGAAGCTCTGGCCTGGAGTCTCTACCAGCTTTTTATGTCGAGCGTGTACTGAAAACTGCTCGAAGCTGCCAGTGCAGGTATTAGTCACCACATACATTAAAATTGCAGTCATTAAGTGTCTCTTTTGAACTTAGGCATTGAAAGCATGCCAGTTTTTGGACCCCAGTCCCCACCTGTCATGAGCGGAAGGGAAGTTTTGGGCAAAGTTTATTAGAGAAGCCCTCCTGCTGAGTCTTGAGGTGCAGAAAGGATCCCTCTGCTTTGTAAACTCCCTCTCAGAGAGGAGTCAGGGTGTGGCTGGATCCAATCTTATCCCCAGACTTGGTTGGGAGTTTATGTTTAAAGGATTATAGAGGTGTAGTTGAACCTTTATGCAACTTTGTCCTGCAGGATTAAGGATGGGAAACCAAATATACTTATATTAACAAAATGAGTAATTTATTGATGATCATAATGACAATGATTAGTCTAAAATATTTTGATCCAGATTATTTACTACACAGTATAGATAGTGGTGTGGTTGTTCTCATTGCCAGTTAATTAGGATAACTTTGGCTGAACTTCATTTCATTGGGGGAAGTTTATGGTAAACTGAAAATGTTACTCTTGTGGTGAAATAAGAATCTATAAGAAGACAGGGCCATCCCTGAACCAAGCTGATTTCTAAGAGATACCATTTTCTAAATCATAAATAATTCATATATTCAATTGTGTTTCTATGAAAATAAACTGCCACAGTTGTTTTTAAAAATGTGTTTATTTGAAAATTTTGTAAAGATGGTAAAAAACAGTTTGCTTTCTAATTTCTGAAGTTATCTTCCCTTGGTCTCTTGGTGCTTTTGTCTGTAGAGGTAATTAATCTCTATTTCTGTAGTACTTACATGTTCTATTGTAACCACAGTCTGAACTCCCTCCTAACAGCTTTGCTCTAACTCCATCCTAGAGCATGGGAAATGACCTTAGTGTGACTGACAGTGTCTACCCTCTGCTTTATGTTGTATGCCTTGCACAGTCTGTATTGCTGTTTAGATAAACTCTGTTCAAGCAGGGAGTGTTGGGTTTTATCTGTGTGTTTCTCTGTCAACACAGAAAGAACATTCTTCAATTTTTGGATGCTGAAAGAGATGTCTCAGTAGTCAAAAGCAGCTTCAAGCCAGGAGATGTAATCCATTATGTACTGGACAGACGTCGCACCCTAAACATTTCTCAGGATTTGCACAGCCTTCTCCCTGAAGTTTCCCCAATGAAGAACCGCCGATTTAAAACATGTGCAGTTGTTGGGAATTCTGGCATCCTTCTGAAGAGTGGTTGTGGAAAAGAGATTGATAGCCATGACTTTGTAATAAGGTAAGTTTTCATCTGCTGTTAAAGATGAAATATGTTGCGTGGAGAAAAGCTGGGAGAAATGTTTTAATCAGAGGTATATATTACAGACATTATCTGAAATTAATCTGAAACAGTATCCATCACTGTGTGTTTTCCCCAGAAATTAACTAATTAATGCCTGTATTATTGAGAAGAAGGTTTTTTTACAGTGAAAAATAAAAGAAGGGCCAGAGGAGAGAGGTTTGTGCTACATATTTTTGCTTTTTGCTGTTCTTATTCCAGACAAAATAAATATTCTTTTAGAGGCCTTGGTAGAATAAACACAAAATGTTTTCTCATTCAAATATACTTTCTTAGCTCTTGGTCAGCACAGATGTTTTGTAAATCACTACATTACTTATGTGCATCATGGAGTAAAATTTCAATGTGATGTATTGATGCTGAACCAGGCTGCCATCAAGGTAGTTGGAACTCACCCCTATATATTAACTTCACATTGTTTTTATAACATATTTCTGCTGTTTGGGCAAAAATATCGATATGCTTCCCTTTTTATTCGTACTTCAAACATACACAATAGAATACCTTTGTGTTTCACATATCAGTGGGGAATAGCTGACCTCATTTGACAGCTTGGCATTATATATAGAATATTGAGCAGGAAATAGGCCCTTTTGCTTTTGAAGCAGAAGTTTCAATTGCTTTGGTTTAAGAAGAGTGGAAGGGCAGAAAACAGGAGGGTGGTAACAGAAAACGGTATAGAAATAGTAGTCATTGCACATTACTGGCTTTTTCTTTCCTCACCTTAAAGAAAGACAGTGTCAAAAAAATATCAAAAGGACATGGAGAAAGAAAAATTAAAGGTTCTTAGTACATAAATCAAGCACGATATACTTGAGACGTGTATTTCATTTGAAAAGTACACTAGCACTTTGCAACTGAAGCGGTAACACGCTATTTTTTATTTTCCTTATTTGTTTTACTTGTACCACTAGGTGTTCAAATTAGCATCCCTACCACAGAAGGAATAAAAAATAATTACATTTTTAAACAACATTTAGCCTATGGCATGATTTTGTAATCTCTCTCTGAGGTGAAATATGATTCATTTAACAGGACTACAGGAAAATTTTGATACTAGATATTCTAGATAAAAATTTTCTTTCAGAAGGCAAGGTACTTTTATTTAAATCACGTGCTAAATTTTTTTGAAGTTGTATCCATGATCTTCCTCATGTTTTATCTACCCATGAAACTAGGTGATAATCTCTGATAGGAGACTTTAACTAATTGAAGCTACATGGAGGAAAGATAATATTCTCAAAGATTTGGTGAAGCTTAATAGGAACAGTAGGAATTTACTGTTGCTAATCAATTATTTAGACTGGAAAAATATGTGGGCATTCTATGAGGATGGTGAGAAACTGGCATAGGTTGCCCAAAGGAATTGTGAATGCTGGAAATGTTAAAGGCCAATTTGAATGAGGCTTCGAGCAGCCTGGTCTAGTGAAAAGTGCCCCTGCCTGTGGTGTGAGTTTTAGAACTAGATGATCCTTAAGACCCATGAAACATCTCTCATATGGTATATGAGTAGAAAAGTGACCAATAGAACAATTAGTTAGTCTGACAATATTGTGGTTATTAATTTCTGAGGTTCTGGGAACAGCATGCTTGGTCCTGCTGCCTTTTTTTTTTTTTCCTATTTATAAATCAAAATTAAAATGTTTTTGAAATTCATATATCTCATAAGTTAAATTATATGATGTTTATTTATGTAAGTCTTTGTGCATAGGTACATAGCATCTGTTTAAAGTAAATATCAATGAATTTGTTCACAGTTCAAGTTAAAGAAAAAACCCCAAAGCATTGTTCAGAGTTGGTTGCCTAGTTTCCTTATCCTCCATTTCAAAAAAAAAAGTTGTATGCAACATAATATATAATGACATGGTGTTATCATGAAGTCCTAGTGTACTTCATAAGCACTAACATCTATTGCTATTAAGATTCTGGTATTAAAATGTACCATGACACTCTGTTAATATTTTTGCTTTCAGGTAGTCTCTCTAGAAGTAAAATGCACTCATTCTATTTGCTATCTGATGGCGTTCTGAAAAGGAGTTACTATATGCATCCAGCTTTATAGGCTGGTGAACAATGTTTTTGTAGAATCTTCTCATGCCAAGTGCATTATGTCTGTGTGCTATGACAAGATTGTCATACTATTTTGGTTAAGTGTATTACACAGTTATTTTGATACTATTCTGTGGGGATTTTTTGAGATCTGAAGGAAAATTGTATCTTTGTGAGTTGTTTCTTAGAGCAGCATAATACCATTAATTTAATGATAAAATTGATTGTGAAGGTCTGTGAAAGTGAAGAGGACACAAAAGACACCCAAAAGTATTTGCAATACAACTCAATATCCTACAAAGGTAGTATAAAAGTGTTAATAATAACAGATAAATGCACAGAGGTTTCACAAGTTTAGTGAAGTCATCCCTGTTTTGACAGTAGAAAATGCAGCCCATCTAATTAAAATGCAAAGCAACAAGACTCTTTGCTATTAAAAAAAAATTCCAAACTGTGACAACTGTAAACTGTTTCTTATTTCCCATATTCCTTTCCTTTTTGCCTCCCATGCCTTTATACCTTTGTGTTAAGTAACTATTAATCTGTGCACCTCTACTACTCTTGCAGTGATGACCTAAAGCATTGCTGCATTTTGGTATATGCCCAGAGAGGGTCTGATGCATTCCAAAATGTCTGGCAAGATGAATAAGTGCATCTTACTCCCCCATTGTCTGCACTTTCTCATGCCAAAATTCTTGTGCCAGGGCTGAATTAGCTTGTCATAGTAAGTGGTATGTTTTGAAATTCAGAAGTTACATAGGACTTCCTGAAAAATGCAACTGTAATTTGGGTAAGTGAAAAATAACAATACTAAATATTGCCAAGCAATGACTTGAAATTACTTCCAGCATCCAGTAAGTACCAAAAAAGAATTTAGTTCAGCTGTAGGTTCAGAATTCAAAAAGTGTCAAAGATCAGAATATTTTTTTTTAATTAATATCATTCAACACTCATGATGAGAACTATTTAACAGCAGAGACCAAGTTTATTTTTGCAGTTATTTCGTTAAAACCAACCAACCAACCACACCCAGACTTAGTAAATAATATTGTTTTTCCTGTGGTGACACCATGTCTGGAAAAGTCCTTCCATTTTAAGTGGGACTATGTGGAGAACAGGCCCGTGTGAAACTGCTTGAATAGTTTAGGGCTGCTCTGACAAGGAACAGCCATGAAAGGATATTATTTGCGTCTTTCTTTGGATTGAAATGCCTAGTTTGTACATTACAACTCTTCTTTTCCCATTGGAGTTTTCTCCTGTTAACTCTGTCATCATTTAGGAATCAAATGGAATGTTTTTGCCATCAGTAGTGATAAGATTTAGCTGGGCAAGTGCAGCTCTTTATTTTTCCATTGTACTTTGACTTTCATTTTTTAACTTGACAATTCTTGTGTTTAGTGAAGTTGTCATGGGAAAAACTTGTAGCCCTTTTTTTTTTATTATTTTCTTTTAAAAAGGAAGACTATGTTATTTAATAAATGTCATGGTTTATCCTATGCATAGAGGAGGATGAAATGTTTTGACTCTCTCGCTAGTGTGTATGGGAAATTGTGATATGCAGAAGCAAGCATGATATGTGGTAGAGCAGACGGCAGCATACATGATCAGGAAGAAGGACAGACCT
>JAOXXN010000364.1:49607073-49623107 GCA_026770055.1 Myrmophylax atrothorax
TTTTTATTTGTTTTTTGTAAATCACCTTTTTTGGATGTTTGTGAATGTTAGCACAACGCTGCTGCACACCTTCATTTGAAGAGCCAGGTTAGAAGGTGAGCTACATACACACAGAACTTAGGGCAATGTGCTTCTTGCATGTACTGAGCACAGATCATATGTTATTGACACTTGTCTAGGTAATGCCTTGTGTTCCGGAGAGGTTTAATGTGTTTTCCAGCAACAATCTGATTCTGGCTTCTCAGAATGTATATTGTTAATACTGTATGATTGATAGTTTTGGCTTTGTTCTATAAAGAGAAGATATTAATGAAACGAATGTTTTAAAGCACTTTTTTGCAATGACTTTAAAGTGGTTTCTAAGTGTTTATTTCAATTTGTAATCCTCAAGTGCACCAATCATTAGAGTATTAAGAAGTGTATGGATTGAGAGCCAATTTCTTACATTATTACTGTATGTAGAATGTTCTTTTAGTTCTCAATATCGGATAAAATGGAAGTGGTCATCACTTTTACTCAAGGAAACTTTTATCGCTTTTGTTTTAAATTAACTTGAAAATAACAACCTATGTTCTATGAATACTAAGGATTGGATGTTTGCATTTTTGTACATGAGCTCTATGTTTCTTAGTGACAAAACAAGTTGAAGGGAATCTCTGTGGAATACTTCTCATTTGAGTACATTTTTGTGACTATGTTTTCTTTATTTTCTCTGTTAAGGTCTGCTCTCTAAAAGACTATGTATGTTATGAGTGTGTTTGGGCCATAAATATGTCACAACAAACCCAGGGTTGAGTAGTTTGGTGTAAGTGTGGTATAGGAGCACTTAGTCCATTTTTCAGTTATTCTGATCCCATACAACTCCAATCAATGGCACTTTGGGGTTTTTTTCACCCTACACTTTTCTTGAAATATCCCAGTGTAATTTACATATGCAACCTATGGTTGTGAAAGAAGCAGGTTTTCAATGACTTAGACTTTTTGGCCTGTCTTAGGATTTCAGTTGTTCTACATGTGTCCAAATGCCACGTGATATTTCAGATATGGTTGAGGTTTTTCCCTTTTATCCCAGAGCTCTTTGTAGTGATAGCACTGCAGTGCATCTTCCTGTTGAAAATCGTCCTGAAAATCATCCTATCACACAGAAAGCTCATGTGTGGCAACACCTGCATTTTTATTATGAATATTTTATACATATATTTGCCTATCACTATCATGATTATACACAAATACTGTGTAAGTTAGGTGCCCCTGTAAACTTACTGATTCCCTAAGTTGTATAATTGATGCCTAATGCTAAGTTTAAACTAAGAAACCTGTTTAAATATCTATGCTGAGGTTTTGGCCACAGTCTAGTCTGTTGTCCTGGGAAGAACAGGGACTGCAGCATTATTTTCAGGTACCTTGCATATTACTGCCTTCGATACTACCAGTCATGCAGATTATGAATGTTTTGCACTTAAGTTTTTTTTCTGACCCCCTCTCCCAAATATATCAATCTTTGTCTCAGACCAGTTTCTGAAGTCTTCTGCTGTAGATAGTGGTTAGAAGTGGTAAAGGAGCAAATAACAACTAATTATTTGCTGGTTTCTTGCAAAGAAGGACAAAGTAGTTAGAGCTTCTGATTAAACACAATTATATAGGAAAAAATAGCCATAAGATTTTTTGTTTCAAATAATATATTTAGTGAATTTTTATGGAAAAAATTAACAAAGGAACTCATGAAAACTGTTTTTAATAAATTTTTTTGCTGGGGCAAATCGCATTTCCTCATTTTCTCTGGAAACAAGTCAATAGCTTGGTCTCAAGAGAAAGAGGTTTACAAGCCTTTTTATAATGTGCTATACTCTCAATGCTCACTTTCCCAGCTATTTGCTTAATTGTTAAGTCAATCTTCAGTGCTGTGTGTGACTGGTAGTTACAATCTGTTCTCATAGTATCAGTCACTTCATAGCAAGTTTGTGTTGCTCAGCTTTCACCTGCAGCCTGCTCACCTGCATGTTAACACGAGGGCAGCATTGAACTGGTTCTTTGAATGAATGGAAAGTGATGGTAGGTCACAGGAAGTTTGTGGTTTGGAGTCAAATTTTAAGCAGTCATTTAGGTTCAAGGTATCAATAATGCAGCATGTGAGGAAGAGGAAATTCAATAAATTACAGGCCTCTGAAATAAACCCAACGGTAGTGTGGTTTCATTTATGGTGTATAAATCCCAAGGCACATATTGCTAAAGCTTTTGGTGTAGAAACCCCATCACCTCCTCATCTCTACTGTGAATATCTTTGAATTTCTCTGCCTTCTGGCAAATTAGCTAGAATTAAAGAATACAACAACGTAAGGGTATTGCAATGATTATTTAAAAGCAGTTTTGGTAACAGGCTTCTTAATTTCACCTGGAAGAAAATTAGTGTATGTATATGTGTCGTTCTGGATGCAAAGTTTTCTTGAATCATGAGAATTGGTAACAGATTGTTGACATTGCTAATAAAATTAACTTAAAAATTCCAACAACAATATGAAACTATGACATAGCATAAAGATGCATTAAAGGTTAGGATAAGAGCTCCAAAAGAGGTAAAAGCTATTTACATATACTCAGATCTACAAGCAAATACACCATAGCTAATTTTATAAGCCCTGAAGCATATAAGAAATATGGAGATAAATTTTTTAGCAGAGTCTCTTGCAATAGGACAAGATGCAATGGTTTTAAACTGAGTGGAAGTAAATTCAGATTAGTTATAAGGAGGAAATTTTACAGTGAGGGTGGTAAAACACTGTAACCCCATGGTTACTGAGTACATTTGGATTGCTCATTATTTTCTGAAGTTATACTTGAAAAATCTGAATACAGAGTATGCTAAGAATTTGTACTGCTTACACTGTATACTTTTCTAAAATACACTATTTAAGTGTATTACTCATGTAGCAGTTATAACATGCATGGTAGGAAACCTTGTATTTAGTATGCCTATGATTTTTTTTTTGCACTATTTAGGTGAAATTACATATATAAGCTGGTTTCAAACTATACTTTTAAAGTTTAGGCATTGGTGCTGTTGGGAACTCAGAAAGGGTCTGTCACAAGTCATACAATCATATTAGAACCATAAGACCTATGTTGTATGTGCACACTGTGCACGTGGCATACATCTTTTTAAACAAGGTGGTGTTGGTACATACGTGGTCTGCTTCTGGAAATTGGACTTGGAGCAGGATTGTCAAAATCGGTCTTACATTTTTAAGTAATAGGTGTCATCGTGTGCATACATATGACTAACAAAAAATCCTGCTTTGCAGGAATCCTTCATTATGTTGTGCAGTCTGCCCTTAAAAGAGGTATTTTCAAAGCAGAAATAATTCAGTCAATTTGTTTGGTTGATTTTAAGTACTTGGTTTGATTTTTTATCATGATTATTTTTAGATTTTAACAGACTTTAATAATTACAGGTTATAGGTTCGTGCATTAAGCTTTTCAGAAACAGTTTTCAAAGCCAGTATTGAATTCAGTGGGAGTTTTTTGTGTGCCCTACCTACCATTTTCTAAAAGACATTACTCTTAGGAGCCTGATCTGCATGCAGATTGTTTGTAGAATAGGTGTATAAAGATAATGAAGAATGTAAATCCATTTCTTAAGACGGCCTGCATCTGCCTACATGCTATCAAAAACTTGGACTCCTATATCTCCTAGGAATATAAAGGCTTTACAATCTTCACAACATTTATTTGTGAACATAGGACCACTTCTTTTGCTGATTATTCCAGAATGAAAATGATGTTCTTAGTAATTTGTAGTATCATCAGTCAGAACTAGGTCTTCAAGACGTGTTAAGAAACACTGACTTATTTTTGTGTGACACGTTGTGTATATATGTCATCGGACATCTGGCCATTAGAAGAAGCTAGTGGATAAGTAAAAGGTTTACTGAAGAAAAAAAAAATGGCAGAACTAATGGAATACTATTTGTAGTAAGAGTATAATAATACGCAGATGTTTTGAAGGAACTAGTTCTGACACTGCTTCTTAGCATCCTTTATCTCAAGAAAGCAATCTGTTAAATTATGAAAGTATTGTTGTGTCAGGACACACATTTGAGGCAAATCAGCTACAGGCTAATTCACTGAGGATGTTGTGGAGGTGATTTGTGTCAGTCAGATCATACTGGTCACTGAAATTCCATTTGATTTCTGAACCACGTTTTGTCACCTGCATTCAACATGTCTGTGGTTACATGTATATGTATTTATATAGTTGATGTAAAAATCTGCTGAACAAAGGCCTAATGAGACCTTTTTCAAGCAAGTCAAACAAGGTTTGAAAATGAGATATGAAGCAATAATTGAAATTTTAATATGTTTTCCCCAAAATTTCAATTCTAAGTCAAATAAAAATACTAAATTTCAAAACATCTGATCAACTGCAGTGATAATGCCAAAAACCAAAGTGCCAAAAACTCATTCAAACATGGGGTAATGTTAGTTTGTAAATAATGTTTAAATACTATATTGTTAAAAAAAATAAAAATGCATGGACGAACCTGTATAAATTGTACCTTATTTGGCTAGCATGGGTTTCTTTGTGTGTGAGCTCTTGGTAACATCATGATAAATGAGCATTAAGGAGAGGTAATAGGTTTAAGAAAGCATGTTCTTACTCACAAGTGCTGCTTTAGCTGTTGAGGCATTCGAGCATGAAGACATGGTTTCCAAATGTTTGAAGAGGGTTTTTGTTCTAACAGCATTATGTACACTTCAGGTTTTTAAAAATTTGTCTGATGAGTGTCCAAGTTGAGTAAAATGCTATGTGTTGTCACACCTATTATTTCTGGTAATTTTTTCTCACATTAAATTGAATTAGGCTTGCATGATCATTTTCAGCTTTCCCTTCATGCACACATTTTTCTGAGTTAATGCTTCATATTTATTTTCATTTTTCCATTAATTTCTTCCTCTTCAGGTGCAATCTAGCTCCTGTGGTGGAGTTTGCTGCCGATGTGGGAACTAAATCTGATTTTATTACCATGAACCCATCAGTTGTACAAAGAGCATTTGGAGGCTTTCGGAATGAGAGTGACAGAGAAAAATTTGTGCATAGACTATCCATGCTGAATGACAGTGTCCTTTGGATCCCAGCTTTCATGGTCAAAGGCGGAGAGAAGCATGTGGAATGGGTTAATGCATTAATCCTTAAGAATAAATTGAAAGTGCGAACTGCCTATCCATCACTGAGACTTATTCATGCTGTCAGAGGGTAAGTGTATGGAAAAGACTGGTCTGTCCTTAGCACGATGAAACTCATAACTAGAATTCCTAGCAGGCAGAAAAAATAGATCAGTGATAAAAGGAGTACAATATTTCCCTCACTGTTGTAATGGATTGCACTTACAATAAGTTTGTTTGGTAATAAATTTCATGCACTCATTTAGCCTGCTCTGATGCAAACAACTGAAAGGCATTACGACAGTAACATTTTGATTGCACTGTATGTGTAAAAAGCTATCATTGTTACAGTGATAAGGTAACTTAAAAAAAAATCTGAATTCATAGGATATCTGTGAGTCATCAAATCAGTATACAATGAATGTACAACATGTCTTCTTTGAGACAAGACTATGAAAATAAAAAGTACAGTCTAAACAGCATAGGAGTGTAAGGTAGCAACCATGTAAATAATGAAGTCTGGCAGATCTGAAAATGCTGAGCTCCTTCATAAAACCCTTCATAAAATGCCTAGGATTTGTAGCAATCTTTCTCCGTTTGAATTTGGCCAGAGGCTCAGGCAATTGAACAACATTGATCAGAATCACTGAAAACAGTAATGTAACCAATTGTTAAAAAAAATGTATCCATGCTTTGTGCAGAGATATTTTTTTTGACCTCATAATTGAACAGAACTGTCAGATGAAGGCTTCACTGTCACTACAAGTATATAGAACTGTGCCTGAAAATCATTTAGAAGGTAGTGTACTATGTGTTTGTGTAGCAAATTATGACAGTATGGTAATATTCAGCTTGACTTCCTTGAACTACACTGTCTGTCTGTAAGGTTTTGAGAGATGCCTGAAGTACTGCTATTGGTTTGTACACCAGTTAGTGATTATGTAGCTCTTCTTAGGATTACAGCAGTAGAGATAAGTTTAGAAGGGATGTTTGAAACATCACCCCAATCTAATATGGTAATAAAGCTTAAAAATAAATTATTCTTCAGGCTATTAGGACTGTAAATACGGCTTTCTCCTTTTGCCATGTCTCACATAGATGAAGTGCTGCACTCCCCATGTGATGCACTTCTTGCACTGGAAAAAAATAATCTATTGCCTTTGAAATGTAGAAGTCGTTGGGAAATCTTTTAACTTTTTACAGAGTTCCTCAGTTTTGTTGCAGAGTTGAACTTTAGCTATTTTATGGGCCTTGCTTCTGTTGAATTTTCAAGTATTCAAAATGCCTGTAGCATGTGGATAGGTGTAGTGGTTTTTGTGTGTGTGTATAAATCTGCATAAATAAGATTGTTTCCGGTTTACAAACAGCTGTTGTAATTTTCAACTGCTAAATCTGGGCAAAATTATCAAATGTGAATGGTAATTTAGAATGTGAATTAAGTTGGCCAACTTGAAGGTCCTTTAGGGGCCTTTGTCTTAAAAAAAGACATACACTGTCTCTCTGAAAGAGGCTACAGAAGCTCTCCTAGCAGAACTGTTGAATTAGGCTATGCTGTATTTTAGGTTATATATAGCAGTGTCATCTAATATGACAGCAGAAATTTGTCCTGTTGTTGAATCTGTGCTCTCTCAACTTTAGATTCTCCACTTCTAACCTTGTTTAATCAACTTGCATTCCCATTTTTGTTCTTTTAGAAAGTAACCTAATATCTTTGTTACTGATCTTTTTTGGTAATTTGAAGAAAAGCAAAACAAAAAGTCCAATTTAGCTTTGTTCTAACTCTTGACTTTATAAAGTGAGGCAGATGAGGTGATATGTTTTCATGAGTCAAGCCTGGAAGTGATGCAGTTAGCAGTAATACATTTGAAACAAGTATTCCTTGGATGTCTTAGGCAGCAGTCTTAAAGACACCAGCGCATAATAATGAGCTTCGTAATACAACAAAGTAAAAAACATCCTGGGGAAGAATGACATTGCTTTATGGGTTGAATTACATCTCCCTAGGATCTGTTAGGTTTATATGGCAATGGAATACCATGGTGGTATGAGAAATCAGTAAGCAAAAACTGCTCTTAAACAAAAGTGTGCCTGAGCTAAAAATTAATGTTTTCTACAAATAAGAAAAGTAACTTAAAAAATAGAGTAAAATGTAAAGCTGCATAACCTGGTTATCAATCAGTCCATTTTGAGCAGTAAGACTGGGAAAGGTTAAGCAAGTTACAGCTGCTAACTTCAGTTTGAAAATAATGGAAAGCTGTCTGCTGCCACTTAAAGCTGTGTGCAACTTCACACACTTAGTTTTAAGGCAAATCTTCATTATACTGTATTCTATCTATTGTTCTTATGTTTATTTCAAATTCAATTTGATGATTTATGAGTCTCTGGAGAAATATTACCTAAAAGGAATTCTTACAAAACTCTATTTGTTTTTTGAATCTGACCTATTGTTGTGCATTTATTTTGAGGTATTTGGTATGTTTGTTTGTATGTTTGATGCCTTTGCAAGCTCTCTCTGCTTGGGAGTTTAAGTCTCTGTGAAAGTTAAGTGATGATCTAGCTGAGGCCTGTGGTGCTGTGAAAATTGCTTCTAGATGAATGAGAAGCAAAAGCAGGAAAGCTTAACCACAAAGCCTGCACGTTAAAACACACAGTAAGATCTGTGCAGAGCATGTAATCTCCTTCACAGGGTGCCTAAGATACGTGCAAGACTGAGAATGCAAGGCTTATGCTATGTCTTTCAGCCTCTTAAGCCTCTAAGGGAGATGAGGTTTGGTTTATTGATGGAAATATAAGTAAAGGTGAACTACAGGAAGTGAGTTTTATAGACTGTATGAATTTGCACAAGAGAACTACTTGCATCTGCAGCATTTGTGAGCATTCTCAGATAGTGACATCTTCGTGCTTGAATGTTTCTTAATGGTTTTCATTAAATGCTACAAATGTTTAGAGTGGACACATGGACATGTAGCATTTTCAGTCACTGACCTGTGTTAGTATTTGTAACATCCCCAAACTCCTCTTAAGCTCTGTACATGTAAGTATCCACTCCTTTCGTTTACAGTTTCTTGCCTTGATAATTCCGAAACGTTCTCGTTATACTCTTTGAGTATGCATATTTTTATTATATAATAGTTTATATGAAGATAGCTAAAACTGTTTTAAATTAGACTTTAGTGATAAGACAATCAGTCAAGAAAGATACTCTGGTTCTTATGTTGCTTTTTATATCTTGAAACTCTCACAAATTTGTGACAACTTAAGCACAGTGAGATTTCTGTTAGAGTGGTGCAAAGACATAATACCAGGAGGGTCTCATGAAGAACTGTCCTCAACATGAAAGCATATTCTTATGAATACAACTTGCAATTTTCTGTTTAATAGGCTAAAATATTCCTTTAACCTGTTTCATAAGACTTATGCATCTAGGTGTTTTTCTTTAACTGCAGAAGTACAGATGTGGTACCCAACAGGGTTGTGTTATATCTATATAATTCAGCTGCTTGAAATGAGGCTTTTATTTGAAACTTTAATGTATGTAATGTCTTCTTAATTTAAAAGTATAAAGTGCTTGGCTACTGAAAACTGCCTGAAAGAGAAGGTGACCATCCTAAAAAAGTTACCAAGTCTTCCCTTTTTTGGAAGAACAAATTCCCTCAGTAAATTTAAATTTATTAGAAGTTCTTTGATTTAATGCTCCTAAAATTTTATTAAAATTGTGGACCAAATAATTTATTATCTAATCATCAATAAAGTTCATAATTTCAGCCTGACATACTAAATACTAATAGAGAATATTTAATGCTGAAGGGTGCAGGCTGACATCCTCAAGCCTTGGAAGGTATTGTCTTCATTTCTTTTTGTGTGTGTCACGTTGCCAAATTTTTCCTTCATTAGTCTTTAAAGCATACAGTGTAGGCTGAGTCTAACAGCAGAACATAAAGTTTCGTAGTCTTCTAATTGAGTTGAGGCCAAATTCTGTATTTCTAATACAGATAATACAGAATTTGTTTTATCTAATAGTGAACAGTTTTGCTGCAGTCACATACAGCTCTGAAATTCTCACTCTTATTTTTCCTTGTCTTTTAATGAAAGAAACCTTATGAGCAGTATACAGTATTTCAGAGTTGAAGTTGATCAGATAGTAAAATAATGAATGAGATAGTGTTTTTAAACTTTTTTTTTACACTTTTTGTGTCAAAAAAAGGTAACGTGGTGTTGGAAAAACCCCTACTTTTTGCAGATTTCATGCCTTATTAAACTTATGTGAGGGATGGCTGCTCCTCTAAAATCTCAGAGGGATTTTAGGTTTTAAAACCAGTTTATGTAAAAATGAAGTCTGACACAATAACTATGTTTTTAATCAGGAGCATGTCATAAATGACCATTGGGTTTGAATTTTTTTTCTTTAGTAGATGTAGATCAAGTAGTTTCTTGTGACAGTTTTTTTCTCTATTTTGCTCTTTCACTTCTTGATCAATAAGTTTTGAATATTAGATTTAGAAAGTGACTTGGGAGCCATTGCATGATTTTTTCACAAAGTGTCTCTAAAAGCTGATTTGTGGAACTTCTAATGTAATTGTGCACATACTGACAAAATAGTTGAAGTAATCAATATGTAACAGAGTTCATGATGGAAGAGTTCAAGAATCTATAAATTAAAACCTTAACTGATTAAAAGGATTTACTTGCTCTCTAATGTCACTGCCAAGAAGATTAATTATGAACTAATTATAATGAGCAAACAACACAACTTCTTCTTTTCAGCTGACTTTAGCAACAAATTTCAGAAAATTTGATTTATTAATAAGCTGGAGGTTTGATGCTGAAGTGTTTCTGTAGGATTATTTGTAATAATATTTTCCAAATGAAATGAGACTCTCTGAGGTGTGTACAGTGTCCCTAAAGAGTCATGTCTCAGTAGCAGAGCTGTAATGGAATATGGATTAAGGAGTAGGCAAACAGGAACTGAGCCTGCTGGGATTAGAGTCCAGATCATGTTGTTTACTTCCGTTAGTGGCAGACAACCAAACTCAAAAGTAGGATCAGCAGACACGTTCTGCTATGGATTCCCCTTTGCAGTTCTGTGGAGGGATTAGAGTGTTCCTAAGACTAAGCGTGTTGTTGGTACACAAGGTGGAGGTCAGAGTTAACTCCCAGAGCCTTGCACAACGCCTTTTTTTTGTGCTTCTGCTGGTGAGTGAAGACATCCTCAGAAGGGCCTGAACACCATCAACCCCTTACCCTGCCAAGCAATACAGTCTTACAATACACTAGATTTCCCCTATTTCCTCTCCCAACTCCACAAAAGAAAGTTCTCACAGTCATTTGTATGTGTAAGAATGTTTTCTTGGCTTTTTTTCCTACTGGAGCCATCCCATGAACTATTAGTCACTCACCAGCAATATCACTGAAATTGCTTCACATAAGATTCCTTCCCATCTTTTGGGTAGAAACAATTGCGTGGACATCCTGGGGGATTTGCCTGTGCTCTGCTTATTTCCTCCTTAATACTCCCTGTGAAATAGCAGTATTATCCTGCATTAAGCACGGCAGAACTCCCACTGCAATTTCTGGGCCTATTTACGGTCACTTTTAAGTGAAGGGTCTTTTTTTCTTTATTAGTGAGAGCAAACAGCTGTTCTTTGAATGTAGTGACCTTTTGCACAACTTTTCCACAGCTCCAGAGTCCTTTACTCTGGGAATTACAGAGAAAATACTTTCAGAAACTCAGACATGCAGAAATCAAGTAGTTCTCCAGCAGCTCTGTGCTAAGAAACAATTACTGTGAGCAATCTATATTGTAAACACCTCTCTTTCGTTTCTCACTGCTCACAGACTTGACTTAGCAGGCTTTACTTTTTTCTTTAGTGCTAAAATGTATTTCTTAAGAAAAGCCATTTTGAAATACATGGATGAATAATTACCTCAAAACCAAAAGACCACAGAAATGGCTATTAAGCTAAAAATAGAATTCTAAATATAAAATGACCATGTATTTTTCATCATGTATTTAAATATTCAAAATATTGGGGGGGGAAAAATCACTCTAGTTTCCTGTATTTTCAAAGGACTACAATCCTGGTTTTATATATATGGATGTTAAAAGGAGGAGTTCTACATTACAGTATCCTTAATTAAACTTTGAGCTGGGTTTGTTTGGTAAGTTATGCAAACAGATGGGATAGCAGTTAGTTTGGATTTTAAGGACTTAATCTATTGTGTGAAGTTGTTCTTCCAATCCCAGGATCCTGTCCTAAAAGGAGAGTGGGAAGTGATGCTCCCATTCCTGAAGTGGAGACACTCCATGGTTGACCTTCAGTCCAAGAGCTAATTACCAGAGCTGCAGCATCCCTGCAACTTTTGAGGGTGCCCCCTCATCTGGTTCACAGTTTCTCAGGATGAGCTTTTATTTCCTTTGCACAAGTTCTCCTATTTCATTGTGTTTATGAAAGATTTAGCAAGGTCTCTCAAGAGACACCTCACTTTTTTGAGGAGAGTTTTTGATGGAGCAAATACAGTTGAAGTAGAGGAGGACATAAGGGGGAAAGTGAATGTGCACTAAACTGTCTTTTTATATTTTTCATTGCCTGGTCCATTCTGTTGTGTAGGCCATGAAAAGCCTGATGATGACTATTCTTATTTTTATTTACCTTTTGATAATAAAATTCTGTGAGTTGGTTGTGGAAAGGGATTTCAACTCTTTTGCTGTGGCAACTGTTTCATTCCTTATTATCAGCCAACTTCTTAAGTCTTCTAAGGCTGAATTTCAGGTTTCAATTAGTGGAGAGCAATAGGATTAGTCATGAGAAAAAACAGTAATGAAATCTCCCATTTTCAAGTTTTGCTGCTTAGTTTAACAACTGCACCATACCTAATGCCAATGCCTGCCTAGCAGCTGAGCAGGGAACAAGTAACACACAGTTTATTTATACAGTGTATTTAAAGATTTATATTTATATTTAAAACTATTTTGCTACTTATTACTTTTCAATTTTAGGTTTGGATTTTTTTTTCTTTTTAATTTATCTTTACAATGAATCTGTTTCTGAAGACTATAAAAATATGTTAAATTTATTAACTGTCATTTGACCATATTATACTCCTGTAACAAAAACTGTAGCTGTGCAACTGAGAAGTAAACTAGAAGCAGTTTTCGAAGTCTGTCTTTGAGGAGCAAATAACAACGAGGACTGGAGTCCACAGAGAGTAATCTTGGCCAGATAGTATTAATAAAATCAAGAGTAGCTTTCCTTGTTTTTTTTTTTAACATGTGAGATGAATTATCTGCTGATTCTCGATGGTACATGTGTGCGTGAGAAAATTCTGTTACGTTTCCTTCCTGTTTCAAAAGTAATATTTCTAAGGTAAGACAGCAACAAAAATTCTGCTTTGCTTTGTTTTGTTTTGTTTTGATTGTAATGCCTACCAGGAGTATTCAAAGATATGTGCATTTCGCTTTGATCTTACCAAACTTTTGTGATGAGTGGTTGTATTAAGCATTCAGCTGGTAACAGATTTCATGTGAATTACTGAGGTAACATGGAAATAAGTGAACAGAGCTGCAGCTTTATGCATTGTGTGGTTTGGCATTTCCCTTCAGTCAGTTCAAGTCATTGGGTTGTTAAAATGGATAGTGCTTCAGTGAAATAATACACTGGCACAGTCCTTACTGCAGTGTCAGTACAGGGAGGAGCAGTTTGGCTTAGTATCTTCTGTAGCCTCATTTTTTAATGCACACAAGTTTCTTCAAAGTGCTTTAATGGATTTTTTTTTTTTGAAGTCTCCGAGTTCTTGTTGGTATGCAGAGAGATTTAGGTGTTTTATGTCAGAAGCACTGAGTAGCATTTGGGCATTTTCTTGTCTGAAGTTACCAAATGCCAAGGCTAATGGCTACCTTCCTCCCAAATACTGGGAAGGTGGTCTGTTTTGTGTTTGTGAGTAACACAGAAGTGTTTTGGCTGTGCCTGCAGACCCTCAAAAATTCCCCCATCTCACTAGCCCTGTAACCAGTTTGGATTTTTTTGGTAGTCAGCAAATTTGGGAATGGACACAGCCAGGGCAGCTGACCTGATCTGACCAAAGGGAAATGCCATGCCATGCCATGCAACACCTAGCAAGCTGTCTTCAACTTGATCCCCAAGTTTACTTGGTTTTGCTCTTCTTGTTCTCTCCCCATTCCACTAAGGAGGGGGGAGGGAAGGCAGTGTCAGGCCAGCATGTGAAGGGAGGAATTTGTTTATTTGCTACATCATCTATGTACAGGCTTTTCAGAGACTAAGGGAAGCCTGTTAGCCTGTTTCAGTTCACATGAAAGCATTAGAAAGTGAGAAAAAGGGTAAGCATTGCTTTATTTCAGACCCTTGGGAGGGTTAGGTCAGCGCTGGCAATCCTAGTGATGTTTTAAGCACAGAACATGTTTTGAAAGAAAATAACTGATTCATCAATTGTCAGATCTGGATTCTGCTTCTTTGGTGTTGGAAGGCAGACCATGGTTGAGTTAGATGTTTGTGCCTGTGTTTTGTATGGAATGAGAGTTAAGTCTCTCACCAGTACTCATATCCTTCCCATTTGAGACTAAGTCTCTGTCCCTGTGCATTCTGTCTTACACACTTCTTTCAGCAGAGATTGTTCCTGTGAATCCTGTTTCCGGTGTCCTACTGTCCTTATGCTCATTTGTAGACATATCTATACATGTATGGGAGCTTAGTGTGGTTTCCAGATTCACATTGAGTTCAATGCTGTAAAATTGCTCTATTGAAATCCTTCTTTGAGGTTTGTCCTTCAGTCTTCAACAAGTGAATTAATAGGCCAAAGGAAAATTTAAAAGAATAACAGCTACTTCTAAAATGTAAAAAAAACAAAACAAAACAAAACACAGTTTTATATCTACCATTTTTATTTTCAAACAATATTTCTGTATTGAAATAGTTGATATACCTCAGTAGCACTGTGGAAACAGTGCTTGTTGATGTTTTCTATTCTGTGTTTAGTGGGAGAAAGTATCATGATTTGCATTTTTTGAAGCACATATTTAATGAAATAGTCAAAGAAAATTGACTTAGAGAAAGTTATTGCTAGAACTTGCTTTTTCATTTTACACTTGCTTGTACTTTATTGTCTAATATTGGGATAGAGGGGACTTTCCAACAAAAATGAGTAATCATTTCCTCTTGCAAGAAAAGAAGACCTATAAAAGGATCTGAGATAGGACCTACCGAGAACAAGTTTAGCTCCTGGTTTCAGAACATTTTGGAGGCTCACAAGGAGGATTTTGTTTGTGGGGTTTTTTTCCATTTCAGTATTAGTGTGGACACACTTACTAGAAGAGTTGGCAGAGAGGAAGTAGTGGGTGTTTTCAGAGTCATACTGAAACCAACAGGTGGCACAGCTTATGGTTCTATCAAATTCTTCAGCCTCAGATGAAATGAAACTACATTAGAGGGGCTGAGAGGACAGTAGTCTTTGAAAGATTCATGTGTGGCACAAACTTTACAGGTGAGGCTTTGCCTTTTTCACCTCTTAGTCTATAAGGGACAGAACACAGAAAATGCAATAAGAAGAAGGCAGTCTACAGAACATAGCTCTCAATGACAGGAAGCTTTCAGAAAAATTGTCTCAGTGTTTATTTTCATCTTCCTCTGTAGAACTAGCAATCATTTAAAAATCACTGAAGAGAAACTCTGAGGTCTGATAGGGACAAGGTCAGGGAGGGAGGCCTTCCCTCCATGCTGCAGTGTGTTCACTCTATAACAAGTGAGGCTGCACTCCTACAGACACTGGAGACCTGTGTGGCTTCATGAGACCCCCTGAGCAGAGCTCTGGGCTGTGCTGGGGAGACTGTGTGCCCAGGAGATGGTGCAGGATGGCCTGCTCAGGGGGGATAGCTGGGAGCTGGCTCTGGAAGCAAAATGCAGGGCTCGACCTGTAGATCGCTGATGTCATTTGGGATTTCTGTTTCCTGCAAGGGTTTTGTCATGGTTTCCATTGAGAAGTTGATTTGTTGTAGTTTGTGGGTTTCCCCCAGGGATGTTTCACAGTGGGAGCAGATCCAGAAAGATGCTGCTCACTGGCTCTGGAGTCTATTAGAAGGTGAACTGGAGGAGTTCAGGAGAAAGTAGAATACGTTTGAAAGGACATGGGTAGAGGAGGATTTGGCTCAAGCATTTGTGAATCTCTACTCTCTGATGTTGTTAATAGCACACTAACTTTTCCAGCTGAATCTGTTTAGAGAACAGAAGGCTTCTCACCAATGAGGATAATGCATAAAGGCTGTTGAAGAGTGGAAGATTTTTCTTGGATCTCCTTGCTTTAACTCATAAGATTGCTAAGCCATTGTAGCTATTTTAGTATGATGATCATCCTCTGAAGCAGAGGTTAAAGAGAAGAGGAAATCTGTCTGTCTGGGTTTGTTTTCAAATTCTATAAACTTGTTTGTAATATGCAAAGCAAGTTCCGCACAAATTATCTGGGAAATGTGCCAATGTGTAAACAGACTTTATTTCTATAGCATTGATGACTTGAAGTTGAGTAGCTTAAATTCAGACTGAAGATCTCACTTCAAATTACTGTTAATTACATGGTTGATAGTAACTTAGTAAAGCCACTGGCAAAATATCACAGTAGCATAATAGTAAATAACTGTAAGGCAGTTCAGATTTTGTTTAAAGGCTTTACTCCAGAAAGTGACAACTATTTTCTTTTCTTTTAAAATAATTTTTAAATACAGTTGCACAGCCTTTTCTTTTTCTTTTCTTTCTTACAATTTGATTTTAATCTTACAGTCTAGTGAACTGGGTAACTGTCTTGGGTTGAGCTGGCAAAATGCCAACTGCCCAAGAACAGAGAAAAAGTGTTCCTCTCCCCCCCCAACCAGC
>JAOXXN010000364.1:49629626-49642123 GCA_026770055.1 Myrmophylax atrothorax
GCTTCCTTTGTTCACTAATGGCATGGGTAGTCAGTGACAGGGGAGAGAATTTATGCAAAAATTCCAAACTACAACAGACACCTTCACACACTACATAATTTTGGAGTCTTCTGCCATCTCCCCACATAGCGTTGTCTCTTTTTAAAGCTTCTCTAATTACTCTAACTTCATGCAGAAGTTACTTTATGCTTCTGATAGTCTATGTTCCTTTGCTCTGTGTCTTGTCCTGTTCTAAAGTATCTTTTGAGAAAGTGCAATCAAGGAGTATATTTCCTCTAGCTTCTCACAGCCATTCTCAAGTGACGCTGAAATGCTTTGTCTTTTTCCCCAAATCTTTTTTCCCCTACTTTGTTATCAATGCTAGTATTTTAACTTCTCAAATGCTATGTAAGATTTCTCAGAAAACTTTTTGAAATATTGCCTCTGTGTAATGGCTGTAAAAGGAACAAAATTTGAGCGACAGGCAAGTGTGTTGAGAGGGTTTACATGGAGATCAGCTTAGCAGTCAAGGAGCAGAGCTTTGTATATAATCTTTTGGAGCTATTCACAGTTATGATACATGTTTCTTCAGATTCAGCCTTGTCCAGAGAAAGGAGTTAAAAATCCAGTGAAATACACACAACTAGATTCTGAATCTTTATGCTTAGACACCTTACAGAAATTATAGATAAGGCAAGTAAAGATATTAAGTGTGCTAAGTTATCTGATACTTGAATGTTGCCCATCATATCTGGTTTTCCTTGTCTGCAATAACACTTCCAGTAGAGCAATGGGAGAGCACATCTCATGTTTTAATCTAATCAGAAGTCATCTACTACACAGTAGCAGGGTAAACAATTATAATTTGTATTCCCCAGTATCCATTTAATGGAATGATGATTGGCATCAATTGTCGCATGTATTTATTGTTGTATTAAAGTATCCTCAGGAGTCATTTTAACATTAACTATTTTTAAAAGATATGTCCATGTTTTTATTAGTTTATTTGAATTTAATTTTGGTTAATAACTACAAGAATTCATTATCAAATAGCAACATGCTATTCAATTAACATTTGTTCTGCAATCATGCTATTAGTAGAACATTCCATTATCATAAATGTAAGGGTGTTTTGCTAGATACAGGTGACATTATGGTGGGTTTGACTGTATATTAAATTGTAGGTGATACTTTGATCTGACAGGGGCAAGTTCAGTATTTTTGTAGGCCCAAGTATTGAGGTTCTATAAACATGAAGACAAATTTAAGTGTCAAAGCAATCTTTGAGCAGTCTTTATGGTTGTGAAAAATGTGTGTATCTCATATTAATAAAGGCAGACCTTTACATCTTTAATTGCTTCTCTTACAGTTTTTAAGTGTAGAAGGAGTTTTCCAATAATGCTCCATTCCTTCGTAATACTTTGTATTTTGCCAGATCATTCCAAAACATACCAATTTACTGCTGGCACAAGGCTTAAGAGCGGTGTATGGTACACCTGATCTGTAATTTGTAACTGTTTTGGGGCCTGGTGGTGAAGAATTAGTTGTGAGTATTGAGCTCTTGTACCGGTGTTTGGGAGAGATCATTTTGGCAGAAGATTACTGCTGACCAGAGAAGGAATGTTTTCTATTGTATTCTGCTCACACTCTGTTTTCTCGTTTTACTTAAAATTACTTTCATGCAAGGTTCAGTTAAATAGTTTGTGTTCAGCTGAGGTTAAGAAAGGATGAATGTTTATGAGGATTGAGAAAACACAGTAAAATGTTAAAATGAAAAAAAAAAGAAATATAGTCAAATGTATATTTAGAAGTCCAAAGCTCAAGTAGACTGAGAATCTGTAGACATCAACAGAAACACAGTCTTAAATTCTTACTTTCCAATGTAATCCCATTGATTCTGGTGGAGGTACAGCAAGTACAGGACTGGAGATTCATGGCAGAGAGAACTTTTTCAGTTTCTGCTTCTTTGTTTGAGGTGGAAAAGCTTCTTTAAAGTTCTGGGATAGCAGGATTTGACATGCAAATACCTGAAATTGCCAGTTCTAACCTGCACATACATCTCCAAGCTAGTAGCACTTTAAGAAGTTTTAGCAGCCTTCACAGTGTATTCTCTGCTTAACTTACATTTTCTGTTTGTTAAATTGTATTTATTTTTTGGTATGTGTGAGAGAATAATGGATTGCCATGTGCCTCAGTGGTATCAAGTCTTTGGACACTGTCTTTGGACACATTCTTGCATCCAGGTTAGGATATTGTGGTCTGAAGACTGGACAATTAGATGTCAAACTCTAGCTGGATGATTGGACTGGACACATAAGGCAACAGGAGGGAATTCAGCAAGGACAGTTGTGGAGTCTTGCACCTGGGAAGGGTTAACCCTTGCAGACTTATGGGCAGGGACTGATTGAGCAAATGGGATCAGCTCTGCTGGAAGGAACTCCTGGACATCTTAGTAGGCAGCAAGAGCACGAGCCATCAGTGGTCCTTGTCACCAAAGGGACAAAAAAGTCTGGAGCTGTATTGACAGGACTGGAGCTGGTCAAGCAAGCCAAGTGATTGCCTTCCTCTGCTCAGCACTTTGCTAAACAATATCTGGAGAAATTTGCCGTATTTTAGGCTCCCCTAAGCAGGAAAGATATTGGCCAACTGAAGCAAGTCGAGCTGGGAGCTACGGAGGTGGTTAGGCTGGAGCACAGGTCAGCCGTGGCTGGGGATCAGTACTTTGAGAAAAAAGTTTGGCTACAGATCTGCTGGTATCCTGTCCAAGAATGATCTCATTATTCTTGTAAAAGCCATTATTACTGAGATACTTAGTTTTTGTACCCCTGTCTCAATTTAAAATGTATTTTTTTTACATAGCTTTTATACATTTTGATATTATTTTGGTAGATACAAAGAAAAAATTCACAAAAATTACATTTTTACATACAGAATTTTAAAACATGTAAGTCTTTTATTTGTGGTGGGGAACTGCATGTGAGAACTAGGCTTCATTAAGATAATAGTATTAAAAGGCAAGGAAAAATTTATCTCTGAAGCATCAGAAGGTGTTAAAATAATGTTGACACAAATGAATTATTGACAGTATTTATCTCTACAAAAATACCAAAATTGTCTTTATTTCACTTTTATCAGTTACATACAGTGAAATATGCAAGAGATCATTGCTCAGATTTTTAAAATCTCGTGAAATCTATTTGAAGTGTGTATTCCCAGTAAAAGAAAGGATTGTAGAAATGAGATCCATATTGTACTGGATGAAAAAGAAAGTCTCAGGTGTGTGACTGTGGCTTACTACCTAATATGTCTAAGGCAAGTAGAAGGTTTTGGAAATAAAGATGCTTGGATTTGGGATGAAGAGCTGAGATGAAAATAGACAGAATGATATGAAAAATCTGAATAATAAAAAAGTTTTTTCTTTAATGAAAAAAGGAGTAGAATCAGAAGGAAAATGTTAGAAGAACCAGTACCTGTGTGAATATACCCACTTTTCATGGAAGAGAGAATTTTAGTGGTCCCCTGCTGTCAGCAGGTTGACCTTTAATCTTACAGTGTGGATTTCTTTAGTTACTTGTAGCAAATGCCATATTTATGAAGTGCAATTTTATAAAAATCAAGTACGTGGACCTAAGAACTGATCTGACCTTTCATTGCAGGAAGTTTAGCATAGACTCTATTCTTGCATGGGGTTTTTTGTGTTTAGGGGTGCTGTGTTTGTCCCCTTATTTCTGGAGGTTTGTTTTTGACTATTAAGCTGAAAATCATGATACCTTGCCCGTGTCTCTACTACATTACCATCAACCATGTATTTAAAGGTAATATGAAGTGAGGTCTCTTCGATTTGAAGATATTCAGGTCACCGATATTATGGAACTAATGTGTGTTTTCATGCTGGCACGTTTTGATAAATTCAGTAATCTTCAATGAATTCAGCCTTCAGGCCCCACAAAGGACTTGTTTTAGCACAAGGTATCAAGAGAACTAGTGAGCACTTGTAGTGGTGCATTGTATGGCCTTCCAGTTACAGTCTTCATAGTGATGCCCATTTTCTAACATGGTAAGATGCACCTACTCTTTTTTCAGTTAAGATTATTTCTTTATCCAGTTGGGAAATCAGGAATAGGTCATGAGAGATTCTCATTTGGTTCTGTGGTGAGTTGCTTCCTTCCTGTTGTAATCTTAGTTATACACAGAACATGAGTGCATGTCAGAAAAAATAGGTCAGAAGAGTATCTTTAAACTAAAGTTATTACAAAACTCCAGAAACTGAAAACAGGTACAAAAGTGTTCATTGGTTAAAGCATCTACAAGAATTAGCTTTCACTTTTAATCTCTTGTAATCTGTCTGATATAAAGTGTTAAAAGTTCAGATTTATTTCTTCAATAACTTCCATAAGCAAATATTTATTTTCTAGAGTTGAAGTCTCTCATTTGCCTTGTTTCACAGAGTTGCAGTTTATCAGAATAAGAAGCAAACTATTTAGTGTCTTGTCTGAAAACTTGTGGTTTTGAACACAATGAAAAATCATCCATTTGTACACCTAACCATTCACAATTGCATTTGCTCCTTAAATATGCTTTTTACTGACCTGTTTTTTACAGCCAAGCAAAATTCTGAATTCTTCTCTGTATCGGCTTTTGAGAACCAATCACTCAGCCTAGAACTGCTTTCTGCTTGGAGAGTGCTTTAACTTTCAGAAACAAATTTCTTTAACATGCATAGGTGTCTGTGATTCAAGGGTACAGCTTTGACAAAGAGTGAAACTGAAAGGGCCAGTTTCAATGGGATCATTAATTTACTTGTTGCACATGATCTGATGTTTTTAGGACACTTTAAGCTTTGATTATAGACATAATTTTCCCATCCTGTCTCATCATAGTGGGTGAAATATTCCTCTTGGTACACTGTTAAATGCCTTTACATCAATCTGGTTAAGTACTTTAAGTTCCAACCTTGTTTAAACCAGGCTAACTTTGTTCTGATGAGGATTATCTGCCTTGACCCTTTTCTTAAACTTATGGTAGAAGCAATTCACAACCTACAACTAAAAGTATAGTGATACATTGCAATAATCTTACATTTAGGTGGTAACACTATGTAATGTTTACTTCCCTTACTTATATTTCACATGCCTGCAGTTTGACCAGTACAGCTGTGTGCATGGCTGCTGTTTGTCTGAAGCAACAGAAGGACCAGGTTTACGAATCTAAATACCTTTTTTTATTTCTATAAAGTACTAAACAAACTTTGTATTGAATTAGGCTTTGGAGAAGTGTTTTACCAATAATAGTCTGGCACTATTTTAATGAAGTTCTATTTTGGAAGGTTAGGGATGTGGAAGAATGTCAGTGGCAGATTTTGGAGATCCCAGTGTGAGATACATGATGTAATCCAGCTAAGTTACTACTCATTTCTTTGAAAAGTCTCTACTGCTTCTAAACCCATAACCAGACATGATGTTACTGTCTGTAGAAAAACTGTCCTGGACCTTCAGTCTGATCTGTGAACTGTTGAGGGCAAAACAAAGACGTTTAAAATTTTGCTTTCTTTTGAAGACTGTTAGTAGCACCCAGGAAGTTTTATGTGCTTAATCACAAGTAAGTAATTAAACCTTACCTTCTGTTTACTTCTGAAAGTTACATTCTTAAAGGAGTTACATTTGTCTTTTCCATTTGCTCTCTACTTAGACAAGCAATCTGTAAAGTAATGACTAGGCCAATCAAACATTCAGTGTGGGGCTGACTTGATCAGGTGAATTGGGTACTGCAAGGGATTGGAGTTTATAGCAAGGGGCTGTTCCCTGATCT
Organism: Myrmophylax atrothorax; assembly: GCA_026770055.1. Taxonomy (NCBI): domain Eukaryota; kingdom Metazoa; phylum Chordata; class Aves; order Passeriformes; family Thamnophilidae; genus Myrmophylax; species Myrmophylax atrothorax. Next base: position 49,635,414 of record JAOXXN010000364.1, read on the forward strand.
GACTGAGAAAGTTAACTTTAGTTTTCTAGCATCTGCAGACATCATTACTTCCTTTTAGGGTTATAGCCTGAACTAAAACCCTTAGTTTGCCAGCTTTTCTTCAGCACTTTGTTAAATAAGGTCTCACATACTGTCTTCTAGAAGCAGTAAAGGTACACCAGAAAAATGTCATCATTTACGATCTCAGTTTAGAGAAAAGAGGAATCTTTCACCTTTTCATAGTGTAAAATAAGTGTTTTGTAGATAAAATAAATTCACAGGATTTACTCATGTAGAATTGTATGAGAGTTTGTTAATGTACTTTTTCTTTCTTTGCAGCTATTGGCTGACAAACAAGGTCCACATTAAGCGACCCAGCACTGGTCTCCTCATGTATACACTTGCCACCAGATTTTGTGATGAGATTCATCTGTATGGATTTTGGCCATTCCCAAAGGATTTACATGGAAAACCAGTCAAGTATCATTATTACGATGATCTGAAGTATCGGTACTTTTCTAATGCCAGTCCTCATAGGATGCCATTAGAGTTTAAAACGTTGTATGTATTACATAACAGGGGAGCACTTAAATTAACAACTGGGAAATGCATACAGCAATAAAGCACATGTAAAGTACAATAAATACAGAATACACTCTTCATCGTAAAGATGTTGTGGAATGGCAATGGGACCACAGTGGGGATTTGTTTCAATACCCACTAAGCCATTGGGCAAAGGAATTTTACCAGAAGTACATAACCAGCTATTATACCTGTAAAGTGCTATATGACTAAGCTATCTTGACTGCAAGGGTTCAAGTAAGTGCCACTTTCACTAAGAGCAAAGCTTGAATGTATACTCAGTAGTGTTTACAGGATTCAGTGACACATTCATCATGAACTAAAGAAGAAAAGTAGAGCCTGCTGATTTGCAGCTGTGGTCAGACAGTCCACAGAAGAAGTACCCAGTAGACGGAATATTTTCTTAACCAGATAAACGAGGCTTTGGCAGAAAAGATCATGGTGGATTTGAGTACAGAAAGTGAAGTCTGTAAGATCAAACAAATCAGTAAATGCCTTCAGTCAGAGAACTGTTTCTGATCTTGTATTATAACCTCAGATTTTGTTGCTGTTTTTCTTACTGCTGTTGGTTGGGTTTTGTTGCTTTTAAGTATTGGAGCCCTTACAAGATGTTAAGGATGTTATGAGTAACTAAAAGTGTATACCTTCAGAATTGTTTTAAGAAAAAAAGATTTGTAATCATGGGAGGAGGGTGGAGGGGAACATCAAATATTTCATTGTGTTGTATCCTGCTGTCACACAACCTGTAACATCCCAAGTGTTTTTCTAACTACTGCTGTCAGTACCTGCTACATGAAACCACTCAGATCATTTTGATCCATTTTTAAAGGGGAGTTTCTCTTGTGTACAGATTTGAAGACATACAAGAAGGTGCCCTTATTTTTTTGCCAAAGATTACTCTTATACACATTTTTTCCTTACCTTGAAGAAGTTGTGTAGATTTAGTCTTTTATGTCTTTGCTGCTTAAGGAAACATAGTCTAATTTCATTTTTAAGCATATCAAAACAAAGCCTCTTTACTGACTTCACATATAGAATTCTTCAGAAAAATCTTCAGAAGTAAAGAAGTTATTTCATACATTCAAATACATAAATATGTGTAAATACACGCAATTTCATTCCTAGTAGAAAGGAAAACACTGTCTAAAGAAACTCAGGTGACAGGGGAACACATCTAAAGAAAAAAAGACACCTAGCCAATTAAATGGAAAATAAAAGAATTGCAGATCACACAGTTCTTTTAAAACTTCAGTTTCCAATGCTGTTGGATGATCTCTTTATCTAATATACCTCTTTTGTATCAGCTTGATGTTCTGGTATGTAATTGACTGAAATAACACAGAGCTGCATTATCTCAGCCATTTTTTTATAATCGTTGTTTATCCAAAAAAATAAGAGTTCTTTCACTTCCTTCTTTCAAAAAAAAAAAAAAAAGACAAGAAATTACAGGAGAAGAAATTACACTAAGAAACAAAACCTGTCTGCCTATGATAATGTTTTAATGCTAAAGGAGTACCTAAATGGAGACCATGCTTCTATGTCTTTCATGTCATGCTTGGCTAAAGAGGAGACATGCAGATACACAGTATGGGTATTTTCTTGTTATACTTTTAGCTCTCCATTAGGTCCTCGTCTCCAAACATGATATTCTACTGAATTCTGAATTCGCTTTAGCAATTTCATATGTATCACCACACTCACAAACACTTACCAGCTGAAAATGCTGTTTGTTACCCATTTTCTCCTCTTAAGTTCTCATGTATTTCAGCATGCATGACTGGAGATCTGTGATTATTCAAATTCAGTAGCTAAAACTGCCTTGCAGACAGTTTTGCCAGGAGTTAGTGGGAGTAGAAAGTCAATTCTGCTTTATCTAAGACAGAGTAACATCTTTCCTTACTCACCAGGCTCTCCTGCCCAGGACAGTTTACTTTGGACATATCAAAATGTGTGGGATGTAAGCCTAACATGAAACTCATTGAAACCAAGGCATCATGAGGAACTATACAGCCATACAGATGGGAATGTGTGTAATTTGTTGTTGATGAGCCAGAAGGTGTTATTTGTTCACTGTGTATTATTGCATTTTAAGACAAAATTATTTCCTTGATGAGAGGTGGGCGTATTCCTGTTCTTGCTGTTAGGGTTTTGCTGCTCTTGATCTTCTAAAACATATTTCATATACATTGGAAGAATTTCTGTTGAAATAAAGAATTCACAGGTTGCCAGTCTCTCAGAAGTTCGGAGAAACATCTGCTTATATTTATCTACTCTTCTGGGAATGTCTTGTCTTCTGTGTTGTGTCAGGCCCTCAGTAAAAAGCAGGTTTGAGTGGACTAACATATTAATGGACAGATGATTTTGTTCACCTCAGGGAAGGTTTGAATATGCCAATTGATTATGTCTCTGCCAGCAAAGTAATTTGGGACACTGTAATTCCTGTGGCAGTAAAAAAAAAATTTGTATAATTGAGTAAATAAAAAGATCAGGGGGAAAATTTGCCTTTAGAAGTCAGTGGACAAAGTAAAACTTGACCTGAGCCTGTTTTGCAAGATGCACATTTGATTCTCTGTGAGTAAAGTTAACTTTAGTACACAAACCATGGAGTCCAGATTTTTTACCCTACCACTAAGTTTCTCTGAATTGGTTTGGCACAACACATGACAGTAGCACCTACTTCCAAGACAACAGAGTTTGCACATACCTTCTCAAAACTGGGCCTTAACCACATCTCCTACAGGCTTTCCACCTTCAGTACTGCACACTTATGGCTCTGTGAGCCATGGTCTCACGACTCGCTACTTTCATCCACACTCATCCTTCTCACAGCATTCCCCCCTCAAACAAGCACCCGGGTGTGACTTCCTACCAAAAGCACAGGACTTCTCACCAACACTCCTCTTGTCTACTTTATGCTGAGCTGATGTAGTGAGTGGTGGGTTTCAAACCGTTCTCTGAGGCAAGTAGCAGTTGTGGTGCAGGCTTTCACGAGTACAGGGAGTTATTTTACTCTGTTGTTCATTTATGAGACCTGTGTCCATTGGATTACAGAGACTCTGGAGGGGCTCCCTGGTGTGTGGTTTGTTGTGCTACAAATTATCTGTTTTGTGGTGATTTGTGATCACCAACCACAGGTTAGTCATGGGAAACTTTAGGTGGGACGTGCGACTTTCCCCGTTAGGTTACGTGACCTTGGTTGTGGGGAAGCTGTAGCAGTGAAGTCATTGCAGGCACCCTTTCTTACCTTTCCCTTATGCCTCATGGGGCTCCTGCCATATTTCTATTGAGGTACCTCAGGTCCTGAATGGAAAAACAGATTAATTCTACTGTGTGTCTTTTCCCCTAAAGGTGACCCAGGGCATAGCAGGAAAGGCTAAGCTGTATAGAGACTTTGCAGTGGAACAGATTTCACCTTGTGGTTGTTCGCTGCTCAGCAGTCAACAGCTTAAGCCTCGATAGCTGCCTCGGATGATTTCTGTTGTTTAGATACATTTAACAACTCACACAAAGTAGATAAAAGAACGATCCCTAGTGTAATGTCTGCCCTGATGAGGCACCACTGACAAGTGCCAATCAGTTGTGTTCGTAGTGTTCCTCAGATTTATCCTTTCATCAGTCATGCCAATTGCCAACTATAGTTCCTAAATGTATGTTAGAAATAAGAACTGGGAGCTACACTGAGACAGCAGAACGTGTATGTTTTTCCAAATCTTACGGCAGCTTTGCATTAAACAACTTGATTTCATTCAGATAAATTTATATAAATTGTTTATTAAGATACATGTTAATGTTTCTGTGACAGAGTCTTTCATATTTCATTAAAAAAATAGATAAATCTTTTATTGTTAACTTTTCAGCTTTGGGACAGTTCTCTCCCACAGCTCTGAGCCACTCTCCAGTTATAAGATCTACTGAACCTTTCAAATCTTGTCTGGTTTACAGAGTCTGATGTGTAATAAAGACTGTATCATTGTTTTGTTAAAAAATATAAGCAACATGCAATTGAGATCAGTACCTTTAATTAACTGCAATTTGAAGAAAAACAGACATGGGTTCAGTCCTTTTTTTGGTGTTTGGTCTAGCAAAGTGCTGAGCACTCTTTGCAGTGATTTTCCTGGGAGAGACAAGTCCAGGATTTTGATGGGGATCTAGATTAGCATATTTCAGGATGTATCTCTGAAATTGCACATTATTTATTTTTAAGAGCACTGTTACTTTGTGTAGGGAAAAGCACAATTGTTATAAATGTAGATAAAATAAAGGAAGAGCGTTTACAGAGAGCTTCATTCCTGCACAGTACTATTGCTACTGAGTGTATGTAATACAATTTCTGTGGTTTAAAGTATTGATATGTATTCTGTCAGAATTGTCACGTTTGACACTGTTAATATTATTTCAAGTACGGCTATGGGGATTGTTTTTATTTGTAAAACTGTAAAATAAAGACATTTTTTCATTTTTTTTCTGCTATATTCTGTTCCATGTTCCTTTACAACACAGTTGTGGTAACTTTTTTAACCATGTACTAATTGTTAGTATATGTGGAAGGAGAGTGTTGCTTTGAGGTGTCTGGTCAAGGACCTTCTCAACAGCAAAGGGGATATTAAGGAAAGGAGGAAGCCATGAACAGGAATAGAGAGAGACACAAACCTATCTGACCAATGATCAGGGAGGCAGTGAAGAGAACCAAATCTGATCTGTTACACAAACGTAACAGTATGTGCAGTGTAGGATTTTTTTATTCCAATAAGATTTTCTGATTGAGGACCTTGTCAAATAGGATACTAAGGAAAAGGGAGAAGCAAAGTATGTGGAGACCCAAACCTGATAGGCAATTCATGGAGTCAAGGACAAGAAGCCAACCTCATCAGTCACACCAAACAGCTATCAAGAAGCTGCATGCAAGCAGGACTTTGCGACTGATAAGGATGCAGACCTGGGGGTCTAGGATGTTGGAGGGGAGGTGATGGGACTTTGTAAACTGATGGGGCAAATTTCAGGGGAGGAAGAGAAGAATAGAGAGAAAAGGGGCTGGTTGTGTGTAAACCGTGGTGGGTCAGTATGCTTGTCTGGCAAAGTCCTGAGGCTAATTACCACAGTCTGTCATAACTCCCCATTAAATTTTCTCTTACCTCCTTCTCTGTGTAATCTCACTGTGTGGCCCATGCATGTGCATGCTGCAAGGACTCAGTTCCAGATCATGGGGGGCTGTTGTGAGAGGAGTGGGTGCCAGTGCTGGAGTCAGATGAGAGGTGTGGATGCCCCTGGCTTGTGTTGGCTGCTGGAATGAGGGGTGGGGGTCTCAGTCACTCTCTACATTTACCTGAAAGGAGGTGGTTGCAAGGTGGATTTTTGTCTCCTTTCCCATTACTAACAACAGGACAAGAGGAAATGGCCTCAAGTTGTGCCAGGGGAGGTTTACAGTGGATATTAGGGAGACATTCCTCACTGAAAAGGTGGTTAGGCATTGGAACAGCCTGCCCACAGAACTGATGAAGTCACCAACTTTTGAGGTATTTGAAAGAACTTTACATTTGTCTCAGAAATATTTTTAGTGATGGAGTTGGCAGTGCTGAGTTAACAGTTGTACTCTGGTCTTTTTCAACCGTAATGATTCTGTAATTCAGTGCAAGCAGCTGGAGCAAGTGGGGGTCTTTAACCTCCTGTCCTGGGAAGGGATGCTGGGTGCTCCCAAAACCAGCTGCTGGGCAGCACGAGTGTAAGGGAGGCAAGTGAGGGGGTCAGCACTGGTGGCTGCAGCAGGACCACGGGACACAGGTTGAGTGTCACTGTCAACCCCCCAAACCCAGTGTGCATGACATGCACATGTGCCATCACCAGCAAATTTTGAGTTGGGGCCCTGGGTCTGGGCAGGGTGGGCACAGGCGGGCAGAGGGGCTGTGCTGGTGAGCCCAGGGGGCTGCAGGAGGTGGAGCCTCCTCAGTGCCAGCATGAATGTCCAGCTATGTTGGTGTACTCCCTGTGCGTGCCTGTGTGTGTCAGAGGGACTCCTTCTCAGCTTCACCCCTGGGTGTGCCTGAAAGGACACTCTCAGCCTCGTTAGAAACCTGTGTTCCCAGGCACCAGGCTGGGCTGCATCAGCCAGGTGGAAGAGGTCTTGGCCCGAATGCCCTGTTGATACAGTCTGT
>JAOXXN010000364.1:49642223-49656757 GCA_026770055.1 Myrmophylax atrothorax
GATCCTCTCTCTTTCTCTGTCCTTTCGGCCTGTGTGGGCAATGCAGAGTAACTCACAGCAGCATGTGCTGCAAAAGCTAATAATACCCTGGAGATGATGGAAATAGCATCCTTGAGGTAAGAGCTTGCACTTTAATTTCAGCACACAGAAATCTTATGGGATTCCCTTATTCAGAGTTATATACCTCAGTCTTTTCTAGAAACTTCAAAGTCTTTTATGTTAAAGAATCCTTTCATCATGTCCTCAGACTGGCTTAATTAAATTTAGGAGACTACTGCACTTCTATAAAATAAGCAGAAAAGTGCCTACCATTTAAACATACTACTGTATTTAATTTTATTTTTAGTATTATTCCAACTTCTTTTATTTCAAACATACATATAAGATTTGCACATGAGTGAGTGCAGAGCCTAAACCCAAAGAGATTAGGCATGTTGATAGCTCTGCTCATGAAAGTTTGCAGGATTCAGGCATTTAAGACTGTTCTAAATATAAGGCAGAGGGCTATGCATGACTACTAACTTTAATTTGATAAAAATAGGCTCCCAAAACTCTCTTTATAATCAGTAGAGAGGTAGGTACTATCCTGAGGTATCTTCATTAGAACTGTGCTCCAGAGTCTTGCCCAGCTCAGGGTCCAGGACAGGACCTTTCCTCTTGCCATGGCCATAAGGAAAATGAAACAGAGAATAGCTGCTGAGTAATGTATCTGACAGAAGTATTTGGAGTAGCCTAGCATGAATCCTCTCCATAGTGTGTTCAAAACACCTTTTTCTAATGCCTAAAGCATGTGTCCAAGAAGGTGAGATAGGAGTCACTGTGTGCAGCAAATGTTTGAAGTTCAGTAGTGCAAGCTCGATGATTGACAGAGGCTGTGATGGACATGAGAAAAGCCATGCTGTGTCAGGTGAAGTGTTCATCTTGACAAATATTCTGCACTGAGCAATGACCAAAATACATTGTGGAAGGCTGTAAGAGCAAGAGAAGCATATAGTGAAACATCCCCACATAACAGTCCCCTAGCCTCCATCAATTTGCAACTCAGTGGCCTTCTGAGCCAGAGGTAGTAACTTGGAGTCCCCAGTGCATTTTATTTTCTTCTATGATTTTGTCAGTTGTTTCTTAAGCCTACTTTCAGCCTCCTGTGGAAGACCATCTCTAGCTAAACCACATGCTATGTGGCAAGGCAGTGAATCTTCTTCCATCTATTTTGGACCTGCCATCTAGCAGGGTAGTCTTATTTCAGAAGAGAAAATAAAGAATCCATCCCTATTCACCCTTTTTACACAATTCCTTGTTTTTGACTCTTACCATCTCTCCTTCTTTTCCAGGCAGAAGAGTCCTGTTCTACTTTTTCATTCCTGATGTGATGTGCATGAATCTACAAGATAGATGAAAGTTAAATTGTTTTGTTCAAGAAGAGCTAGAGCAGATAGATGAACAGAAATGCTTAAGCACAAGTAAACAAGGAACCAGGAAAATTATTAAGCTTTGTTAGATGTGGTACTTTCAGCCTTTGGATCTCCCATAGTCCTTCAGGTAATTCTTTTGCGCTACCAATATCCCTCCAGTATTTACCATGAAAAGCAAACCCTCATGTTTTCCACTTATCTATTTTCCTATCAGAGCTGTAGAAAGCCCAGTGAGAAGAGACATTCTTCAGGCTCTAGTAGCTGTGATAGGAAACTGTCTCTTCCCCTAAACCATGGCTTCTTCCTGTCTTCTTCTCTAAGGAACATAAGTTATAGAATTTATTGCAGACTACTCTGCCCCTTCCAAAGGCTTCAATTGATCAGTGAAGACCTGTTGCTCTCACAGAAAATTGATTCAGATGGTGAGTGTGAGTACAGTGCCTTAGAGTTCACACACATGCCATGCACAGGTCTTGTGTTTCTGCTTCCACCTGCAAGGAAGGCTGGGGCAAACAGGCATGCCGGGACACTGCTAGCATGTCTGTGTGCTTGGTTAGTATTCTGAGTGAAGGTAGAGCTGTTTGGGAGGCAAGATCTTTATGACAGAATCACAGAGTCATTGAGATTGGAGAAAGACCCTTGAGATCACTGAGTCCAAACATTAACCCAACACTGCCAACTCCACTACTCAACCATGTCCCTAAGTGCCCCATCTACGAATCTTTTAAATACCTCCAGAGATGGAAGATCAACCCCTTCCAATACTTGACAACTCTGGATGACTTCTTGTGAAAGTGCATTTTTCCTGAAAGTATCATATTCATTGCATACATGAATATCATCATGACATGACATCTCAGACCCCATCCTATTGTACTGCTTTTTCAAATTGCACTTAAATTAATAAAGAGAGCAGCACAATGACTGAGTTTAAAATTTTGTCTTTAAGTGGCTTTAAAGCTTAATGCTGCCTTATCACATTTAGGGGCACTACAGACAGAATGGGGACCAACATACCAAAGTAGTAGTGTTTCTTAAAAAATACATTGCATTCCTAGTGACCTTTGACAACCATATGTTATCTGGAACTGAAGCTGAATAAGCGAGCAAATGCTTTAATTTCCATAGTTTGAAGCAATAGAACTGAGATGTTTGATCTTGTCCTTCCCCCACTCAAGTAAGAATGCAGTCTTTGCAAAGCACTGCTTTCATTTAGCTATACCCAGTTGGTACTTGTTGCCAAATGGAATGTGGATGAGTCTCAGAGAAGATCACTCTTGACTAATGAAATGGCAATTAGTTTATGCAACTTATTAGCATTAGTACTTATTTTACTTTACAATATTACCTAAAAGCATCTCTGAGATATTTAAACTTCAGCATTATCTGTTCAATGCTATCTTTTAAAAAAATAGTCCCACTAAATGTAAAAAGCTGGCATTTGTACTGCATGCACCTATGTTATCATCATTGCAAAGCAGATGCAGAATGTAAGGCGACTTGAACAATCAGCACTGTAATTTGCACAGTAACATTGTTTTAGATCTAATTAGTGCTTATGCAGATCTCTTACAAAAATGTGAAAACCGCACCAGGATGTAATTGTTAATGAATTTAGTGCAAAGCACATCTGCATAAATTCCATTTCAGCAAGGAAAAAAACCCAACCTCTAAGTTCAACTGCTATTTGCTCAAGAGCCAAAACACTGTGAATTGTGCCCACTATGTTTTAGCCTTGCTCTGCTGGCTTTGATATTTCAAATAAATACTACGAAGTTAAAGCCTCCAGCTGCAGACCAACCCATCTGTAGATGTTTGTTATATTTGGCAGTATTCAAAGATGATTTGCCTTCCTGCTGAAAAATAAAATAAAAAAAGAGGTTCTCTCAGCAAAAAACCAAAATTGAAATACTTATCAGCCAAAAACTAAAGTTTAAAAATATTCTGTGTGGGTCAAGTGACAGAACTTTTGGAACAGCAGGCGTGCACGTATACTGCGCATATAGCTTGAACTCTACACCTTTCTCCATGTGTATGCATTAGTCCATCTGCAGTAACTTCTCTCTGAACTGCAGAACATATCCATAGCTACTGAGGACTGCCACTACTGGATGCATGTAACTGATCTTTTACTTCATGCAGCAGCTGCCTTAGAAACTGCTCATCTGCTCTTCAAGAATAGCATCAAGATCTATCCCACATACCTTTGTTTCTTCAGAGACGTTTACTGGGGTTGGTCTTCCAGTGAAGAACTGGGCTCAGCAGTTTTTTGTACAAGCATCAGAAATCTCACTCAAGAATTTGAAGCTTTTCATGAGTGAGTTTCGACATGAGAATATTTGTTTCCTGGGTCTTGACTTTATGCATGGTCTTTATATACAAATGTAACTCTAGGTGAGGGGTGGTTCTGTGGTGTAATGGATAGCACTCTGGACTCTGAATCCCAAGGTCCTAAGTTCACATCTCGGTGGGGACCGTCCCCTGGCAGTTCAATGCCTCCCTGCCATCCCATGCCATCGGATCTGGGATGCTCAGCAGGGTCAGCCCCGGTTAGTACCGGGTGCTATGACAGTCCCAAGGACTTCCCTGTCACTGTCCAAGCTCGCTCAGCCGTGGCAGATGGACCTCAGGACTGAAACGGTGGGGCCAGTTCTGTGCACGCTGAGCCTCACCTAAAACATCCACTGTGCAGGATGGAAGGGCACGTGGGGAGAGCCCTGCCCAAATCTGCATTCCCGAAGTCTGGCCATACAGAACTACCCCACTTTAGGACTGTAGACATCCATTCTGGCTGTTTATGTGTATTTTAAGTAAAAATCTTCTTTTTTTTTTTTTTCCTCTTTTATATTTTGGGACAGGCTATATAAAGACTCACTTGACTAACATATGTAAGTGTTTCAACCTCAATTGAAAGGAACATCCTTACACAAGCACTGCCTAAAATAAAGCTTGGTTTTAAAGAACTGTGAAATGTCATGTTCTGTGATACCCTTCTATTTTTTCTGAGTATTTAAAGAACAAAGGAACAAACTAGTTAATATCAGAAAGTGGGTGGAAGATGGGGGGTAAGTGTTTTTGTGTCTTATTAAAAACATGATTGCAAAACCTTACTTTATACATGAGTAAGGGGAAATGGTGATGAAAAGATGTACATCTTTGATTGTTTTTCAAGGACCAATGCAAGCCCTCAAGCAAAAGGCAGAAAGATCATTCCTATATGCCATGTGTATTTTAAATAATTATCATTGAGGAAAATTATAAGCTTTTTATTCTGAAGATCTTAAAAAAAAGAAAAAGTTACTTAACATGATATTTTTCTGTTTGTATTTCCACAAGCTTTGTCCTTGAAAGGCAGATAACATTCATATCACCATCTTTATAACTCAGTATGTTACATCATTAAGTGGATGTGTTCATAATTTTCCTGCATATTTTTCTTTCTCCAAACTATTCAACTGTTCCATAAAACTGTGAGTCTTTTCTTTAAAATATGCATGGAATGTTATGCAAATTTTCGGAAGGCAGTAAATTTGAAACATATATAATTTAATGGGATAGCTTTAGCTCTTGCATCTTTAGTTTGTGTGATAAAAGCAGTGAACTGTAAGGTTGTATTTATCCATCTCTGTGTTCTCTGATGCATGGATCAGCCCCTCAACAGCACTAGAGCAGTCTTTGAGCTCAGTTGTGCTGAGCTGAAGTGGCCTTAAGAGACAGGTCGGTCACTGGACTATTAAAAGAAAAGAAATCCTGCCATCTGTGTACACTTTTCAAGAAACTAACTGGGAATGACTGTGGAAAACCCAACACTGGATTTTTTTTTTTTTCCCCCCCTGATATCACCTAAACATTAACAAAGAGCTACAACTAAAATTTTTGTACAGGTGGGTGCATGCAGAGGCCTGGGCAAATCCTAGAAAAATCCTTGAGCCCTCTAACCACATTGTGTATTACTTTTGACATGGATGTACTTTTAGGAAAAGAATTTGGCACTGATAACCTAAGAGAGCTAATATCTTATGAAAAGTGCCTGGATGTGGACTTCAGGACTAAACATTTATGGCATTAAATGCCCTCAGGTCAACATGGTGCTTTGCAGGTGAGTGTGTCATAGGTTTATACACCACAGGCATTCTTGTAGTTTTTAAAATAATCATATTTTCTAGTAAGAATTACAGGAATGTATCATGACTTGATTCTTCTTATTGCCCGAGGGAAAACACTTAATTCTTAGAAATGCTTTTGAAAAGTTTTCATTCCTCCTGACTGGAAATTTTGCTGAAATAATACACAGAAAAAAAAAATCATGCTGGGATTATTTTGATTTTTAAGTTTGTTTGGGTCAGCATGATGCAAGATCCAAGTGACAGGACGCTGTCACAGCCCCTGTTGCAACACCACACCCTTTCCTTTCCCCTGCCAGTGACACAGAGAAGAGGAAGTTCAAGCAGTGTTGAGGTAATAAGACACAGACAGCAAACTGAGAATTACTGACAGAGCATTACAGGTCTCTTGCATCCTGGCCTCTTCAGAGGCTACTGTGGTGTATTAACATGGAGAGCAGTAGCACAGTTGTATTTGGAAAGATTTTTTTTCTCAAAATAGCCTGTTCATCCTCTTAAAGAGACAAAAGAAGGTGTACATGAGCTTTGGTAGAGAAATTGTCACATTTTCACTAGCCGTGTTTTGACATAGGATTGGATTAAAGCAGAATATGTTCTCTTTATCATTTTCAGGGCATCTTGCATCTCTTTTTGGCTTTCAGCCTAGCAACTATTTTAAGATTAAGTCAGAATAATCCTTTAGAAAACAGTATGCAAATCACATGAATGAAAATTACTGAAGGAGCCTGTACTTTAGGGTCACTTGCTTCAGAGCTAGTGACAGCTCCCCAGGAACTGCTCAACAACCCTTCACATTTCTTTTGCTAAACCTGCAGGTTGTCCTTTTGTCCTGACAGAGGCTTTTAGTTCTGTGTTGCTCACAGTTTTCTTGCTTCCATACATGATGCTCCACACTGTGTGCAGCAAGGCACCACCAGAAAAGGAGTGTGTTCTGCACAGAGTCTGTAGTTACCATCCTGGAAAATGTCTGTGATGAGGGAAATCAGACAGCAGTCATAGCCCAGCTGAAGTGCTGCAGCTGATGTCATCCTGTTAAAACACTGTTTTCATTTTAATCAGAAGAGAGTATTTTATTTAGAGCGCTCAGTGCATAGAAAGGACTGCCTCTTGCAGAGAGAATCTTTGGCAGGTGACATATGGGGGTTGTTCCGGGAGTTTGTCTGTAGCAATTTTGATATTTTATGCCTTCTTGTCCCTTGCTTCTGTACTCCAGTGTAAATTACAATAAAACTTCTGATTCTTCTCATCTCAGTTTAATACTGAGTGATGCTCAGATGTGTTTTACAGAAGTGCTGCTTTTGTGCAGAGTAGAACTCAAATATCTATCTGTTTCACAGCAGAAGGTGTGGAAGAGAGTTTAAGCTCTATGTCTGTCACAGTTAGACCCCTGACATGCTTGCTGGTAGAAACAAATTTTTGGAAGTCATCTGTTATCACTGCTTTGCAGTACTCTAGTACAAATCTAGTACAAATCTCTGACAGGGCAGATCAAATCCCTTGGAGTTGGTATAAGATTCGGGATTACAGCTGTTTGGCACTGATGTCAAAAAGGGGAATAGTTTTGGTTTTGAGAAAGGTATTAAAAATGAAAATGAAATCTTTTTCAGAAAGATAGGAAAACTTATGGCAGGAAAACAAAGTTTAATTTTCTTCAGAAGTTATGTTTATATTTCATTAGATGTCATAAATCCTTTTCAGTCTTACTAATAAAGCAAAAATAAGTTGTCCCCTGTGCTTCTCTCATGCACAATTTTTCTCTCTTCCCAACCCCCATTCTTTCTTTTTTCTCAACATCTCTCCCTCTTTCTTTCACCCTTTTCTCATTTCATTCTGCCTCCCTCACTCTAATCTCACTCCCTTTCTCTTTCTCACACACCTTCTGTTTCTCATCCTTTCTCCCTCAGGTTCTGCCTCACACCACTCCCAGGTGCACTTCCTCCTTTCTGTATGTCACACGAAAGTAACGAAATGGAAAATTCACCTTAAAAAGCTGAGGGGTTTTTACCTTTAGTTTAATGTAAATTATATTTACAAAGTAAACAGTTTGGACTTAGATGTTTTTTGTGTTAGAAAAAATGAATCTCTTTCTGTGGTGTAATTGTGAACATGACTGCCTTTAGATAATTGGGTGAGCTTTAAAAAATGATGCAAAACTCCAGATTCTTCTAAAAATGACATCTCTTTGTCTTGCTGTTATTATCTAGATAATGCCATTAACTGAAAAAACATATTCTGCTAATATATAGAGAAAACTATTTTCATCTCAACAAGCTCTTTGTTTAACTGATAATCCAGTTAGAGAAGCTTGTATAGTTAGGTATGTAGGTGTGGAAGAGCTGCCTACAATTGTGTATGTATTTTTTTTATTTTCTATTTCTTGTGTAAAATTCTTGTGATTCTTTTCCATACAAATCTATCTCCTTAGCTTTCTTTCTGTGCTAACCTGTTTTGATTTTTGTAGGTCTGGTTTTTTTTCTTTAAATAAACCTTCCTGAAAAGGAGTTATGGTTTAGAGGGGGAAATGAAAGTGTTTATGCTCTACCTTTTCATTCTTTACCAAAGAGTATATAAAAAGGAATAATTCATTTTTCAGCTCAGTTTTGCTCACCAACTACAATAATAGAGAAGAAATAGTTATATAAAAAAGAGTAAGTCTTGAAGAGTCATTTCTGGCAGATGTTGATTTATTAAAACTCAACTTGTGTTTGAAATATAAAGAAATCATAATTCTCCTTTACTTGTTTACAACTAGTTTAGCTTTGCAGCAAAGTAAATTGCTTTCTCAGCTGAGTATTCAGCTGAGGTTGTTCTGTTGGAGTGCCAAGTAATCTTTATGTTTGCTCCTATTGATGATCTGCAGTTTAGTTGCTTGGCACAAATTTGACTTGGGATCATTTAGCTTCTGCTCGTGGGCTGTAATGAACTTTGCGACCTAAGAAACAAGGTGAAGTATGATTAAAAGGAACAAGCTATTTGGGGGAAAAAGGGATCCTGCATTTCACTGCTAGGCAGTCCAAAGGAAAAGTGGCCATTTGGCATCAGTGGCTGTGTGTGCTTCTGACCTAGACTGAACACAGCTGATAATAATGTCAGAAGAAAAGGAGTTTCTAGGAGGCTAAAGAGAGGCAAAAAAGACACCAGGGACTATATCACACAACAACAGAATGAAAAGGTAGCAACAGAAAATGGAAGCTCTTCCCTTCAGATTTAGTGTGGATTTTGTGTGTGCATAATCTGAAACAGATGGAAGGGGAAAGGACTTTTCTTCAGATGAACAACAGCATTGAAACTTTGTGTGTGAGAAAGGAAATGTGTTCACACTCACAGGGCTAAAAACCTCTCTAAACATTCTCTCTGAAGTCTCCAAAGCCTTTTAACACATCTGCAGCAAACCAGAAAGAGGTCATCATCACCTTGATCTCATCAAGCATCAAAAAAAATTACACAAATCTACAGAAACCTATAAAAAATTACATTGAATCCTTATTTCTTCACAAGCTGTAGCATTTTATTCTTAACATGTATAGGCAGCAAATATGTTCAAAAGCAGACAGTACAAGCAAAAACTTAAAACAAGTAGCATTTACTTTTCGCTCCAAAATTCTTTCTGTTTCCAGTCACAAGATGCCCTATTTATACTTTGTCAGCTTAGCTTTTGGTCGTACATGCATGAATTTAGGACTGTAACAGAAACTTTGTTCAGGGACTTGTAACCAAAGGTGTTAACATTGAAAGTGAGACTGTTCCATTTCTGCAAATTTACAGACCATCAAAATCTCAAAATCTAGAAATAACTCTAAAATGTTGAATGTGATATGGAGAAAATGGCTGTCTAGACTGGAAGGTTGTTATTCTACAATTCCCTGTCATCATTGCCTAAGAGTTTAGCTTTGGATATGGAGGGTATGGATAGCTCCCAAAACAGAGGTAAAGTGAAGGAGGATAAAACCTAGATTGAGAGGTCTCTAAAATATTCATATCCCAAGTTAAAAAAAAGGAAGTTTTGGGGAACCAGAAGATGACCACTCCCTACAAGTGCAGAGTTTCATTTCTCTACATTTATAATGGCAAATAATGATGGTACTAAATGAGTTCTGTGTGCTTTGATGGCTTACTGCTTCTTCATCATTTTTATCCATGATTCTGTGACTGTCTTTCTGAGGTCTGCTCTTTCTCCTGTCCATCTGTCAGGGAGTCACAGGGCTGTGTAGTTCTGTACTCCAGTGTAAATGACAATAAAACTTCTGATTCTTCTCATCCCAGTTTAATACTGAGTGATGCTCAGATGTGTTTTACAGAGGTGCTGCTTTTGTGCAGAGTAGAACTCAAATATCTATCTGTTTCACAGCAGAAGGTAGCTTAAGATAGCTAAGAAGATATTTAATATTTTTTAACCTCAGGAAGATGACACACTGGGAAACTGTCAGCTAATGTTAGTGTGTTTCAGATCAGGTTCTCTACAACATACAAAACTCTTTAAATGGTTTTCTATTTTTAGCCTAGAGGCTCTACATTTTGCTAATTCTCAACTGACATGGAAATAATTTCTTGCTTTACTAACTGGGAATGTGCACTTGCACCTATTGTGTTTCTTAAGTTTAGAACATATACACATACAGATAAATAGATACATTTATAGAATATTAACCTTTTGAAAACAAAAAGTGTGTATCTATTAAATAAACATGTATACATAAAACCTACTGAAATACACATAATATTTCATGCAGTATTTTTAATTACTTATAAAGCAATGGCAATGTTTTTTGCTTTGTTTTATGTGTTTACATGTTCACAGTTAATTAATCACATTATTTTCCACCTCTTAGTTTTATCTTCCTTTTATCATCAAGATTATAGAATCCCCTTATGTGTAGACTGAAGTAAAAAAAGAAGCCTTTTATGATCCTGGCTGTTAGCAGATACTTCATTAGCTGTGCATTGTCTACAGCACTATTAATCATTACTGAGGCAGTTATTCTAACTTTGGCAAAACATGTCCCTCCTTAGTGAAGTGGACACTTGTCTCTACATTTTTATTCAAAACAGAGCAGTCCATCAGCCTAAGTATTTTCCCCAGCTGAGGTTAATATCTCCACGTGCCCTCTCCCATTGACACACCAACTCATTTCACTTCTGTCCTGTTTGGTTCTCCTCCTAGACAAGTAAAAGATGTAATGAAAGTGGGAAGTCACAGTTTCAGATCAGACTGCAAAATACTTTCCACACTGCTCTATAGGAGAAATGAAAGTCTTTCTCCTTCTTTCATTTCCTGCACCAGTGCTTATCTGAATGATGTGGAAACATCACTGTGATGGAGGAGGAGTTTCATGTGATGCAAGAGTTGGCATTTGGAAATTCCATCTGATATTGAAAACACATCTTATCTGAGAATGAAATTAATCCTTTTTTCTTTTTCTTTTCTTTTATTTTTTTTTTTTGTCTTATGTGTGTGGAAGTTGGTCTTATTTGACTTGAGAAAACTTTCAAATTATGCTGTGCACTAGCAGCACCAAATCTTCTGCTGGGTTTGTATCAGCATGTGCAAAGATGCCCAAAGGTCCTCTGAATTTGCCTCACTCTGTAGGAGTGATCTGAGGTCTATGTGTAAAATTGATTTATAAAATTGGGTTAATTGGGAATTATTCAGCATATTTAAAAAGAAACAATTCTGTAATATTTTATATTGCTTGATGTTACTTCCTAAATTTAGAAGGTAAAAAGGTAAAAATAAAGCATGGATGGTCTTACTTTGAAAAGAAGATGAAACATTATTTTAAAACAGTATATTTATCAGGGTGAAAGCTAATCAGACCAGTAGCTGAAGGCTGGCACAGAAAACTTTGTCTCTCCCCATAAAATAGAAAAATATATTTTGTACTGACCAAAGGATAATAAGAATGAAGAAAATAATCCTACAGTTTATGATCGAGTATTATAGTCTTGACAGAGGTAGAATACACATTTTACACTGTGAAATATTGATTAAAACTATGAAAAACACCATTATTTGTACAAAAATGGTTTAGAAGAACTGAAACAACTAATTAAAGAAAAATATACTACATTAGCACCTATTACTAAGTTTTGCAAATCAAATCTAACTAATCAGAAGAATATATTTTGGATATCACTTTGCAAGCTGTGTTACAATAGCTATGCTGAAATACATGAGCAGGGCTTTCTATGTGTAAATTAAATGACCAAACTGTGTCTTAATTTATTGCTGAACTGACACCTAAGAAATGTAAATTAATATGAGTGAGAGATACATTGCCAAGGATTACTTTTGTCTGATCAAAGGAATATTACAAGAAAATATTACAAGTTTAATTGTAGGGAGTGAGGGAGAAAAGATATTGGTCATTTGGTCATTGAAAAAATAAAAACAAAGAGAGGAAATTAGGCAGGCTGAACATCGCAAAGAGGAATGGGATGATGACTTTAATGCTGTGCATGTAAGGATATCTCCTTTCCAGACATTGTTCATACCATCGTTGAAACAGTTTTTACTGATAGAAGCCAGAGATAATCAGAACAAACAGTGGAAATGAGTGATCATGGGACTATGCCCATATGATTTAAGATAAATTTTTATCCTATTAATGCTACAGAGCAAAACAATTGAATTTTGTTTAAAAGAATTCTGTGGAAGTACCCAAGGGAGGAAAAAACTGGCATTTCAACTGTGAAGTTAGGTATTCATAAACAACAAAAAGATGTGTCTTCCTTCTGCATCCAAAACATCATGAAAGCCTTTACTGTCCTGACAGTCTAAAAGGGAGAAAAAAGTGAGAAATCCTCATTGTACCAAGCCCAGAGCCAAAGGAAAAACACAGCTGAAGATACTAACTAAAAGCGATTCCATGTGGTATCTGAAAGAACCGCTTTTGATTCCTGCTAATTACAGAGGCAGGGAGCTCTTGATCCCTGCTTGTTGCTTTGGGGTAGAGTCTTTCAGTGTCATGGTCTATTTTTCATTCTGGTTTGAATATCATACTAGCTCTGACAGAGACTACTGCAGCCATAATCTATGCTTGTTCCTAAATGTAAAACTAGTTCTCATACAAAGAAACAGTGATAGTTGCAACACATTCCATATCCCAAGAGAGCATTTAGGCTGGATAAGAGTCAGCTGTGGTTGTTGCTTGAAAAATAGTAGCCTGAAATTGTGCAGTTGCAGCCTTATGTTGATGTCAAACCCTGTCCTTCCGTGTCAGAGAGCTCATACTAAGTTAGATAACATCACACATGTGGTTTTCCAGGACTTGAATTGGTTAATTAATTCCAGGCTGTTATTTATATATTGATACATTAATTTAATTTCCAGATTAAGAGACAGTATTGTTTCATTTTAATTATATTTGTTAATTCACTAGGATTTCAAGCTGTATGCATAAAAATATATATTTGATTCTCAATAGAACAACAAGAAAAACACACAGCTATCTTTATTTACAGGCTACAACAACAGTTACAACAACAATTTACAAGTATTGGGTGATTTGTTCCATTTCTAAGACAGTTGATCTGGCTTCCAAATTTACACTGTTGTCGCTCTCAATTTACTCCTTTACTCCAATATTTTCAGGTCCCTAACTCCATTATTTTGCACCTTGATTGAACAAGTTATTTAAAAACTTCATGTTTTTATGTGAGGTTTTAAATAACTTCCAGATTAATTTCTTTGTCATCTAAAAGTTCATAGGATGAAGATTTGAAAGTTATCTATATGGTGCCATATGTACTGTTGGCAGTTCATGTAACAGTGGAATTAAGCTCAGTCTTTGGTTCTGAAACTAAACTTTTTGCTGTTCTTCTTTTCAGCTTGAACAGACTCATTCATAGCTGTTTAAAACATGGAGGTTTGTAGAGTCCAAAAGACGTTAAAACACTGAATCCCATGGGAAAACTCCAAACTTCCAGTAAATGTCAGTTTAGTGTATACTGTTGTCAATAAAACAAGTTTAATATCCAGGATGATAAATTTAGATAAATGGAAAGATGATGCTTATTTGTAGTGCCCCTATTATCTGAATGAAGGTTTCTGAGTTGAAACCTGAAGCATCTCAAAGCTTAAGACTGTCTTTAGAGGAGTTAATTGGTGTTGGAAAACGTAGTACATGCACAGACTGATGTATTCTACTGTAATGTAATTGAAGCAAATCTCCAGGCAAGAAAAACTCATTGCTTGAAGAATATCTACAGAAGGAACCAGAAAGGCAGGAGTAAGGGACTGAGAAGTACTTGGTCAAGAAGTGGATGTCAGGTAAATAGCAGAAGTAAAAAGATATTCCTGGAGGCTGGAGAGCCATTGCAATATATTTACAAGTGAAAAAAAGGTAAAGAGAAGGAGAAAAATTATCAAAAATCCAAAACAAAACAAACCCTCAAAGTCCCCAAAAGAGGCAACAAAAATATTTTTAAAACAAGAGTTACAAGACAAAACAAATTTACCTCAGGCTTGCGTAGTTTAAATTCCTTCTAAATCTCTCAGCATGGTGTTTTCTGTTTGGTGACCTCGGCCATTCAGGGACTTCTACCAACTTTCAATCCTTAAACCAGAGACTTTAGATCATCTACATCTGGGACATTCTTGTCATGAAGTGAGGAGAGTGATTGATCTGTTAGGTACTATTTATATTTCTGGTATCATCTCAATCAGTGTGGTGTAATAACTGCATACGCTCAAAAATTTACCAGTGCAAAATTCATGTCTTTGCACCATCATGTTGAGCTCAGTGTAACAGGAGTAACAGGGGAAGAAGAAGCAGTTGCAGAATGTCACCAAGAATAAAGTATTTACCTTCATAGTTAATATTTATAATACCATAAAACTCAGTTTTGAAACATAACTGTGGCCTATAGAGCTTGCAAAATGCATGATTAGCATACCTGATATGAAAAGCCTTGTGCTGCTTAAAATTAAATAGTAGTAGGCAGTAATGTTAAATGCTCTGAGCATTTTGTTCTTGCTTTTGTATGTATCCTTATGTGT
>JAOXXN010000364.1:49665065-49687508 GCA_026770055.1 Myrmophylax atrothorax
GATTCTGCTTCCTTTGTATCTTCATACTGCAATCAAGGAATAGCAATACTTATCTGAATTATAAATCAGACTTTTATTCAGTCTAGCCAGCTGTAACAGCTTATCTGTATGACTGTAATTAAGGAACTTTATTATCATTGCTTTGTGGAGACCAACAGGTGCTGTGCTCACTGTTCTTTGCATGACAAAAAAGCAGACATAAAATTTTCAGTAAACATTTCCTTGAAGAGGTTTCTGTTAATTCTTCTGTTCCTATTTCCCCTGCTCCATCAGGCAAGTCAAGAAGACAGTTTGTTTCTCCTGCTTCCATTTTCTAATCCATCTACTTTCAATCTTTGTTTTTTTCATTCATTTAGACATTTTCTGTTCAAATACTCCAATTTATTCTGGAAAAGTCACTATTTTGTATACTGTAGATCTTCTACAGCACTGTTTCATTTCAACTCCACTGAACAAAAATATTATTTTCTTAATCATCTATTAGCTCCAGTAACTAAGAAATAGAGGTCATCAATTTGGATGGTCATTTAGTTTTTCCCTTGTCTCTATTTCACTTTTTAAATACTTAAATACTGTGTAATGAAAAAATTGCAGTATTTCTTTCCAGCCAGTTACTAGTTAAAGCAGCTTCATGAGACCAGACTGTGCATAAAAGGAAAACAGGATATCAGCTATGTGTATTCCTGGGATGACTTTCTCCAGCTGTTTGAATGATTCTTTTGCATCTTAGCTGCTTAATCGCTCCATCAGATCATATTGTCTTCTTCAAAAATAGATTCAGTACTGAATTCCTAATTTCCTTTCCTGAATCCTTAAGAGAACAAAGTAAAGAAAAAGTGCATGCTGTAAACATTTACAAGGTGTCTTGAATTACAGCTCCTTTCAATATTAAATCAAGGCATTTTGGTGATAAGCCATCTCTGGTCAGCTGCAAATTGAATCAGAAATTTAAAAATAATATTCTATGATTTATCACAATTTAAAATGCAGTTAAAGGAAAATATATATTCAACAGGAAATCTGGTGCCAAATGGCAACTGTTGCAGATGAGTTCTGAAATAAAGAAAGTTGCTAAGGCATTTTGGAATTTCAGCTGAAACTCTATACCTAGATAGGGAGAAGGAGTTAGTAGTTTACCATATTCAAGAAGAATCTTTTCAGTTATCAAATAGAAAGGGAAAGGTTGCTAAGACTTAAAAAAAGATCAGATATTTCTCCTGCAAGTATTTATGAATAAGGATGACTTGATATCACAAAGATATGAAGTTCAGTAATCCTTGTGAAATGTGCTTTGTTGTGAAAGGAATAAAAATATTCCTTTAATCATTGGGCTGGAGCAATTGACACCTAAGTTTTCTAGAAGAGAATTATAAAACTCCCCCCAAAAAGGAGGAGAATGCTAGCAATATGCTGACTTTAAAGAAACAAAACAACAAAAAAACCCCAAAAAAATCAACCACCCAAACCCCAACACACACCAAAAGAGGATAATCTAAATAATGATGGGCTAGAGAAAGCCACACAAATGATAAAAACATCTTGCAAGAATCATCTCATAAACTGTTTGAAGGATAAATATTCAATTCAGCAGATAATCTTATATGGAAAACGGATCTTCTCAAACAAGAACAATCTTATTCTTTGCTTAAATAACAAGTTTAATAAAGGATAGCAAATTTATTTGGATGTTGTAAGTTATTTGACAATGCTAACACACTAAGGAAAAGCTACAAATATAATAAAACTAATATAGCAAATGCTCAGTAAAATCTGCCTGAATGATTGGTTTTGAGTTACACTTTTTTGCCTACAGTACACAATAAATTATAAGAATGCTCTGCTATCAATATGTCATAAAAGTAAAAACAAGAAAGAAATTAATCCTGAGGCTGATTTGATGAGACTGACTCATTCTGATACACAACTTTTAAAAAGATAATGGAAAGCATGGAAGAGAAATGCAAAGTAGGTTTGAGAACTATGAACACACTACAATAGGAATGTGATACCTTCTCTCCATTCCCAAGTATTCTCAGAGTTGTTCTTACCAGACAACTCCTTTTTTCCCCTACAGCAACAAAAGTTTGGTCAAACATGCCTTTATTAAGCTGAAATTTCTCCTTAGGCAAACTTCTTTCCATGCAGCCTTATAATGACATTTGCTTAATACATGCCTTGCTACTAGAGAAAGCAGGTCATAGAAAAGGTACACAGTTAAGAGTCTGTAAGGGATTAATGTGGGTGTCTAAAAATATTCTATAAGTCACTTCCATCAATTTTTGCAGCTGCTGTTATAAAAAAGGAAGAACTGTTTGCAAGGGGAAAAGGCAGAGTTTGAGATTAAGATAACGTTAAAAAATGCATTTGGAGAATTCTGTACTCAGGGAACCTCATATTAATCTTTGACAGTGCCAGTACTTTTAGCATTAAATATAGCATAATTCAGATGGACATATTTAGTCCCCTTCTAAATCTAAACACACTGAAGGGCTTGTAAGGAATGCTCACCTAAGAACAAATGAAAACAAAGAAGCAATTTATCAAATATTTTTATGTAGTATCTTCACATCTGTAATTACTTTAAGGTTCAGAAAGACTAATATATGTGACTTATTTGGTGTAGAGGAACAGAAATCAAATATTATTTATTATTCCAATAAATGTATGAGATAGAAAGCAGCACAGTAAGATGCTTCCTTACAATGTTTTCATAATTCTTTTTTTTCAAATCACATGAAATACAGAAACAGATGGATGAGCATTTCCCCAGCTCAGACATTTTTCAGAGTCAAGTCTAATATTTAGGATCTACAAGTCCAAACTCAGAAACATAATTTCAGTTCAGATGGTGAACAGCTTTTCCAATGTCATTCTGGATATGTGGTCTACTCCTAATTTCTCATCAATGCATGCTCCATTTGCCCCTAAATCCTTTCTCTGTATTTCTGTACTTAGATTCTTACATATGTCTGAAAATTACTGCTGCCAGGTGCAAGTCAAAGTTTATGCACCCTTTCAAAATAATCAACTGTTATACCCTTTGGAAATTTTGGATTAAGATGCTCTTGGAAGTACAGTAGTTTGGTTTTGGTTGTTTTGTAGGGTTTTATTTTTGTGAGCATCAAATGTGTTTAATTAAGTAGTGAAATAAAATAGTTTTAAGCAGTGAATGGACTGAGAGCAGCCCTGAGGAGAAGGATTTGGTGGTGTTTGTTAGTGGACAAGGATCTCATCATTACCCAGCAATTTGCACTGGCAGCCCAGAAATCCAGCCACATCCTGGGCTGCATCCAAAGCAGTGTGGGCAGCAGGTCGAGGGAGGTGTCTCTGTCCCTCTGCTGTGGTCTGCTCTGGTAAGACCCCACATGGGGTACTGGAAGGTGCCCCTGCCCATGTGGGTGGAGGATTGGAACCAGATGATCTTTAATATCCCTTACAATCTGAGGAAAAATACTGTAAACAATAAATCCTACCAAAAAAAAAAGGTTGTAATCATTAATGATAACAAAAGGAAGTCAATTTCTGCATGAGGTTTAAATGACTCTGCTCTAAATAGTACTCAGTTGAAACAATGCTGGATAAATGTCAAGCTGATTACATTTTAGTGGAAAGTGTGGCTATAATATGATGCTTGTAACAGCACAGTATTAAGGTGGTTTGTATTTCTACTGAGGTATTTTCTTTGTTGTGCATTCTGTGTGAAAACAAAACAACTGTAAGCTTTAAAAATTCTTTATATTCATGGGTATGATTCACAGTGTTTGTTGCACTCTGATTTATGTTGCCTGAGAAAGCAATCTGGAATTTTCTCATTTGTCAGTGATTTCCTTACAGGTTCATCCATGTCCAAGCATTTCTGCTAGTAATGACAGGAGCACATTGTATCTGTAGCATTCCTGCCGTGTACTACTGTTAACCAGCAGACTTGTCTTAGATTTATTATAAAAAATAAGTGAAATCAACAGATAGGAGATAGACATTGGATCTGAGAGGACTTTCTCTTTAACATGCTGTATATTTCTCTGTAAATAGTTTTTTCTCTCTCCAAATTTCCCTGTGGTGCCTCAATAATCTGTATCATGACACTGCCAATTTTACACAAACCACCTCATTTTTACATTAGCCAGTTGTATTTCCTAACCTTCTTTGTTTCCTTTTTGACACACTTTATTCTACCACAATTAACTTACAAATACCTTTTGTAGAATGAAAAAATCGTAATTCCTTTTTTTATTGAACTCCACTAAAAAAAAGGATGATTGTTTTTTCCTGAGTGTCAGGACATGCTGTGTTGGTGAAAGCTGCACTTTCCATTAAGGGATATGAAATGCCATTAACTTTGGCATGTGCTGATTTTCCCTGTTGTTTTGTTCCCTCTCTAAGTGTCAGACTGCAACATTTTAGTAAAATTCTTCGGTTCCAGTGGGACTGCCTATCTTTTGTGGGGGCAATGGACACTGTCAAGCTGGATTCTCCATAAAGAGCTTTGGTGTTGCACCAATGTTTTAGGCTGTGGTGTGTCCCTAAATGTAATAAATTTATTTTTAGGTTCCATTTCCTGTAGTTTTTGTTGAAAGTCATGACACTAGTATAAAAAAACCTATTCATGAGGATGCCTTGTCTCACTTTATTGTGGGGCCAAAAGGGCTGAAAACATGGCAACCACAATTCAGGGTGTTTCCATGTTTCTTTTCTCTCTGCCCAGCATTTTGATAACATTTTGTTCATGGTTTGCCTGAGGAAGAGCAGAACCTTTCCATGAGCCTGGAAACTGTCCAGATTTTAAAAGTTATAGCACCAGCAGTCAGAAGCATCTTATTCCAATAGGTCAGGCAGGGTTAGGAGGTCATACTGTCAGCTGTGTGAGACTCTCCGTTCTTTTATAATCTGTGCCTAAATCTTATTTACATAAATTCAGAGCATGAGTTTATGGATAGATATTTTATTTAGTATTTTTCCATCTCCCATTGTGCTACTAAGCTTTAGCAGTTCGTTTACCTCTATTTCCCTCCCCTTTAAATTACACTGTATTTGATTGATAGCTAATTATGACAGCTTCAAATAACCTACCAGGTTTTTACAAGGTAATTTCCAACCTTATCTGCCTCCTGCTGACCTTCTAAGCCTTGTTTATGGACAAATTCCCAAAGGAGCTGCAGTCTCAGGTACACTAGTCTTTTTCCACGGTCAAGGCCTAAAAAAACCCACAAAAGAATGCCGTAAAGCACCAGCCCAGTGCTTTGGCATCTTCAGATACATTCTTAAAGGGGGCTTTGGCATGTGCCTGTTTATTTTGAGGACTGTGCAACAGGACCAGGTATTTTGCGTTCCCAGGCACTAGTAAAGACATGCTTTCTCTCTTTGCTCTAAATTCTTCAAAATGGCAAGACATTGGTCCTGGTGCCCATGAGACAGAGGTAAAAGACAACTAAGAAGTCCTTGCTGAAAGACACTGTGGAATAGGCTGGCCACCAGCTCCTTACAGTTTCTATGACAAAGGTCTCCACAGCGATTGCAAGCAAAGGAAGTTCAGGAATAGGCAGAAATCTCAACACTGCATTGCAGTATGTCTTTACAACTCTGTCAAACCTCCTGATAATTCTCCTGCTCCACCTGCTTAACCAAGAGCTACCCTGGCAACCTTTGGGCAGGGGACCTCTGTCTGCTGGTAATAGAACTCCTCTGGGTAGAGTAGATACATTGCTTGGGCTATGTTGCAAAACATCCCATTTTCATTTTATTTTGCAGAACCCCACAGAGGTTTGTATTTCCTACTCCACTGTTCTTTTGAAACCAGTCATTTTTATCGATAGCTTCTCTTTCTTGTTCATTTATCCAGGGATTTCACTGCTATGATAGTTATTTTCCTCCCTGAGCCTTCTCTTTAGCTGTTGGTCGGAAAATCTTTTTCTGCCTTCAATATTAAAATTTTCTAGTTTAGTGCTCTTTATCCAATAAAGATACATGTTGACTATAGCTGTGCTATGCTCTGTCACCTTTGTAAGTTTATTTGTTTTATTAACCTACCCTTGGACACAGCAATGTGGCTAAGGAAGGGAGGAGTGGCTCAGTGCTATGCAGGTCCCAGGGCAAGTGTTGTTGTGAGAGGCCATAAGTATTTATTCATTATTTGACCCCTACATACATGGCTGGTTTGGTGGGGGAAAGGGTTATCAAGTGGATAAAAGAGCATGAAGTCTACGTGGTTAACTAGCAGGGTATCCAGATTCATAGAATGATAACAATTGATGCAGGATGTTGGGAAAGGAGACTGCTGAGTGAAGTACTTCTTGTTATCTTTTGGGTTGGAAGGCAGGTAAAAGCCACACATTTTTCCCTAGTTTTTGACAAATGTAAGTAAAGTGTTTTCAGGGCTCCTAAATCACCGCAGGGACAGAAAGACAGGAAAAGGAAGGGGGTGGAGGGGTGTAGTGGGGATGTTCCTTATTCTTGAAATCTTTGGAAAAGGAATTAAAATAAAGGAATTCAGGTTGTTTGTTTGGAATGGTTGTGAGGCAAAAAGAATGAAAAGGAAAGATAATTTTGGAGATTTTTTTTCTCTTTTTCATGATGCAAAGAGTGCATGGAGGAATGTGTGTGCAGTTGTGCAAGTTCCATTTTGTCCAATGTCCTTCTGCATTATCCTCAGCATGGCAGAGGTGAAAAAAGTGGCTGCCTAGAGATGATGTGAAAACTAGGAAAGCACAGCTTGGCATATTATACAGAGTTTTTTAAGTTTTGCTCTGTAACATCCTTACACAGACAGAAATAGGCTGATGTGATCTGCATAGTAATGGTCACTTAGTAACCTATAACTGATACTCAACGTTTGCTAGCAGGTCTTCAAACACCCAAGCCCCTGCATGACCCTGGCAAGGATGTTTTTGTTCTCATGAGTCAATAAGTCATCTATGTCTGAGACTGATTCATGTGATGCTGCTAAATCTGGTCTAAAGCAATAGCTGCCTGTTCCTCCAGGACAGCCATTTCCAGGTGTATATTCAGAAGGTGGAACTGGCTTCTTTCTACAAAGTGATCAACTCTTGATCAATCCATCTACAAAAGGATTAACTCTTGATCAATAAAACCCTCAAAGGATAGGACTAGATTAAGAGACCAAGTGCCACAGGCAACAAAGACTCCTTGGATGGTAAATTTGGTATGTGAGATAGAGAAGTGGTCTGTTTGGACACAATCCTGAGTAACATGCCCTGGGGGACCCTAACTAAACAGTGAGATTGGACCAGATGCCTTCCAGGTGGTCCCTTCCAACCTTACCCATTCTGTGATTCTGTTATTTGGGGTATGTGACAGAGGCCTTAGAAAGGCTTATGAGATAGATATGCAGTTTAGATATAGTCTTGGATACACTGAACACCATGCATTCAGGATTTCTGTTCTAGCAAGACTTTGTTTTGTACAGCACAGGCACAAGATATCTGTGCCAAAGGTTGTCAGAGGTGACATTTGCCTTACTACAGAGAATTTGAGGTACAATTACAACTTGTCATTATAGTTTCTGACTCAGCCACAAATATGTGGATACCTTTCACTGAAAAATTAGCCACTGGGACAGCATTATTCCTAGAATACAAAAAAAAACAAGAGAAGACTTATGAAATGTGCTTTAAAAAATGCAGTTAGGAAAACTGAAAAGAACTAAGGAAAAGAAGTCTAGAAAAATCTGTTATGAATAATGTATTGCAGATTCAAAAATTAATCATGCAATAAAGAATTACTCTGTACATGTTTTTATTATTTTAAATCCTTTTGTTTACATGTATATTATAATTAAATTCATTTATGTATAGTATACAGCTAAAAAGGAATCAGAAAATAAGACAGGGGTGTTTTAAGCAAACCATTCAAACCAGCAATTCTTCTAGTGTGTTATATGATTAATACTTGCAATGGGATGAGGAAAGAAATAAAATGCAAAGATGTAAATAAAATGGTGTTTAGTTCATTGGAGACTAATTGGCTCATTAGAAAACTGTAAAAGAATCACATCTGTGACTAGCATGGCCCTCAGATTGCTGGTAGTACCAAGGCAGTCAGTGCCTCCAGGGCAGTGTGTCAGGCAGACTGGGCTGCAGAGGGAACTTCAGAGCCAGGGTGTTGCTGCTGGTACCCAGAGTCCTGTCCTCTATGTTAGAGCCACGAGCACATCTCTTAAACCACTGGTGTACAAATCCTATGCTCTCCTGGGCTGGGACAGGAAAGAAGGGGACACATTTCTTTGAGAGAAGATGTAGTTACACAGAGCAGAGAAGTAGAAAGAACGAGAACTGAAAAATATAGTGTGAGCCCTTTTTTGGTGTTTGAATGTTTGATCAAATGGGAAGAGAAACTGCAAATATCTCTAAATCTTCAGAGAATAGCATGGTAAACTGTGACAGGATGTTGGCTAGATGCTGGCAGGTCCTTAAAAATCAGGAAAAAACCCTGGTGATCTGGTGGCTTGTCTTTGCAAAATGCTCCAAGCTAAACTCCTTCAGTATTTCCAGACAGAGCTTTCATCCTTCCTGCTCTAGGGTTGCTCTAGCTGGGAGCTGGTACTGCAAGTCTCACTTGCCCTTGGTGTCACTGTCCTGTTAAAGAAAAAAAATTAATTTTTCTGCCAGGCTGCTAGAAATAGCTAAAACTAAATCTTCAACCATGTAATTAATTTTATTGCACTTCTTGATTCTGTGTACTGACGTGGTCTCACAGCATGTTGTTTGTGTTGTCATTATCTCTCAGGATCAGCATTTTCTTTAATAGTTGCTATCAATTAGGTTTTTGTACTTGTGAATGCCCAGCTTCAATTTTCTTGTGAGGGTTTACAAACCTTCTGATTTTTTCAACATTTGCATCACCATTAAGTGTTTTTACTCCATTTTTTAAGCTGCTGAAGGAGTTCTGCCAAAATGTAAAATGGTTCAGGTAGATGTAAGGAGTCTCATTTTCAGTAGCAAATTTCAGAGGCCTTGTACTTAGGAAGTGAAGAACTGCATAGAAAGTAAGGAATTGGACTGATAAGTGGTGTAACAGGAGTAGATGATATAGAGCCTTAAACTCTGAATACTCAGACTTCAGTGATGTAAAGAGCTGTTCTTGAGTACCCAAGAGCATATAAAGGCCTTGATATTTGTTATCTAAATACAAATGGCATATTCTTGAATGCACAATTCACTCTGGGTTTGGAAAATATGTGTCTGTTAAGTACCCCTGAGAGTTCGGCTTGAAGAAGTTACAAACTTTCAAGTAGTGATGTTGTTACACTCTACAGAAATAAAACGATATAACTTTCCTCATGCATTTTTATCGATTTCATGAGGTTTATGTGTGTGATTTTGTCTTCAACATAGCAATCATCAGGCAACAACTTCCTCAACTATGTTAATCAAAATTCTTTTCAACAACGAAATACACTTTTTGCATACTGGATATGCATGGAGTAGTAACTCAAGATGTGTCATTTCTGAAGCATTGCTCAGTGCAGTGGTATGCCATTCTGCAAGCAAGTTCCAACATCACAAATGAAGCCTCCCCATCATCACAGGCAATGTAATCTCCTTTCTCTACAGTGCATCAGAAAAAAAAGAACCGTATTGACTTTAGGTTCTGATCGGTGCCTGCCAGGCATATTTGGCATCATTTGATTACCTAAACATGTACCCATTGTCATTACTTTACATCACAATGCAAGATATTTTGCCTGTCCTTGAGTCATCACTGTAGACCTGACTGGTCATCAAAGACCTGCACGGCCTGTACAGTGTCTGCTGGGCCATGCAGATGCCTTTCACTCCTCATGGACTCTCACACAGCACAAGAAACATGTTGTCAGGCAGCTGAATCCTGCCATCCTGCTTGGAAGACAGCTCAGGGACTGTGTGCAGCCATGTGCTGATGAACACAGGCATGCTCTTCTATTGTGGCCAGACTGGGAATGCTGCTGAGATGAAGTCATTGCCAAAGCCCTTGTCTGTGCTGGCAATGAAACACCACTTTCACTGGCAGAGTCCTTTGACAGAGGTGGAAATAAAACCACTGGCAGGGTCACCAGGTTTCCCCTAAGGTATCCTGTAACCCTGCCTGGGCATTGCTAATAATAGCTGGGCTCCATCACTGAATGCAAATGTTGGGCCTCATTTTCCTGTAAATGTGGAAAAGGGAGGAAAGCCCTTCTAAAAGACGAAAAAGGTTTACAGGATCCATTTTGCTATGGAATGGTGGGATATATGATTAGAAGTGTGGAATAGAGTCTTGGAGTCTCTCCATGCTTGTGAATTATGTACTTTATTTTTGCCCCCCATAGAACCAGGTGTGGAAATTTCTTTAGCTTGCAGAAAAGCAGAAGAAATAGATGTCTTCTCCGGAATAAATTCTCAACAGGCATCTGGAGCAGTGAGACGTGGATATAGAAACGGACACTTTATATAATGTATTTTAAACAACATTCATTGAATCTAATTGGGCTACAAAATTACAAGACTTGATATTTTTTGTCATGTTTTCCACAACTAAGCACTTGCAAGGGCTCTTCCCATTTCCCACCACCTCAATGAAAACAATGTGAGAGATGACTATTTAGAATGGGCATTCACAGCCGAATTTTCCTCCAGAGTGAAGCACCTAAGTTGTATCTTATCACACACACTGATAGCTCACTTTTCTTTTATAAGGCCAGTAAAGATGTAAGAAGAAACTCCCTCTTTTTGCATAATGGTTCAGTGCTTACTGGTGACTATTTCATTAGTATTAATCACACCAGCTCGATACATTCTTCTAAAAAATGTCTGAACTCCTAGTTCCACTGAAAATGGTGGTTTTCTTTTGCTTGTGGAAAGTGTGGGTTTAGGAGATTCTGAGAATGCAGCCATGCAATTAGTTGTCAGATTTCATATTGCTGATATTTATTAGACATAGCTGACTTGCCATCTCCTTAATTTTTCACTCATACCAGAATGGATGTGTTGGGGTTTTTTCTGGCATCTTGAGACTACAAACTATTGCTGACAGCTTTCCCAAGCACCTATGACAGGTTTACTTAAGAGAAAGCTAACTATTCCTTATTTTATAAACATTTTATGTGTTCAGCAGGAAAGGGTCAATCTGTATTTGATTCACTATTCACTTCTTAATCTCTCTACAATTAAATAAATGCTTGCCACTAAACTCAAAGTCTTGCAAATGCATTTTGTATTTTTCTTTACAGAACTTGCCAGTAATTTGCAGTTTCACCTTCTTTCCTTTCCAGTAGCAAAGCACAGGCAAGGGAGGCTAACAGACTGTGTCAACTCATCTGGTTCCATCATCTAGTGATTGTTAAATATTCACCATGATGCCAGGCTTGTGTGGGATTTCTAACTGTTCTCACTTTCAAGGGTTAGTAAGGTCTAAGATTGCTTACTTATCAAGATGAATTATGCATTAATACTCAGAGAAAAAGAAGCTATCAGGCCCAAGAACCCTTCCCTGATTAATATGGCACAGAAAGTGGTATCTCATGTATTAACAAGCAG
Source organism: Myrmophylax atrothorax (assembly GCA_026770055.1). Taxonomy (NCBI): domain Eukaryota; kingdom Metazoa; phylum Chordata; class Aves; order Passeriformes; family Thamnophilidae; genus Myrmophylax; species Myrmophylax atrothorax. The sequence goes on from JAOXXN010000364.1 coordinate 49,676,576, forward strand.
GCGTAAAGTGATTTAAATAACATGAAATCTGATGCAAAATGAAAGCATCACTGAGATGGAATGGGCAAAAAACTAGACTGCAGTTCTGATAATACACGTAAACATTTCACAGCAGTTCTTTCAGGCAAGCTCTATATCAAACGCTTCACAACCTGTGAACAAAATTTGAAATAAAGCATTAAAATAATTTGAAGGGCAAAAAGGATTTATTTTCATGTCAGATCTGAAAATGAGAGAGCAAGAGAAGTTCAGAAATGTATGCTAGTAAAGTGATAGGGATTAAATGGTTTTATATGAGGTCAGCTGGTCTTAAAGTTCTAGAAATTCCTGGTCTTTTCCATATTGCAAATCATTTTGTAAAGTTGATGCACAAAGGAAAACATAGCAAGTTTGCTGAAAGAAAAGGATCCTTTATTGAAGGATAACAGTAGATGCACCAAGGGACAAGTTTGGAGCTGCCAACAAAACTGTTTACGTTGTCTGCCAAGATCCTGCTGCTAAAAAACAAATATGAAAAATTGTCATCCAAAATTGCTCTGAGCTTCATGTCTGCATTCCCAAGAATAAAAAAGGAAAACAACACATTTTAAAAGTATCTTCACTATTGAGCACTTACAGATCTAATTTTTATAACAACTGCTAAGATAAATGGGAAGAAACACTTCATCCTATGCAATTCTGGGGCTTGTGAGATTCAATAATGAAGATTTTAAGTTGGTACTATGAATCCTTTCCTTCTCTGAATTATTTCTATTATTTTATAGGAAAAAAAAAAAGCCTATCTTGAGTTCCTAGCAGAAAACACTATCTGTATGTTTAGTTATCGTGGAATTAGAGTTTTGCAACTGTGAGTATATAGGACCCAGAATTTTGTATAACATTAGGCTTTGTTTTTCCACATCTGAATGTTAATGGAAGAAAGCTGAAGTATTCCTGGAAATATCAATCATAGAATCATAGAATACTAGGTTGGAAGGAGACCTCAAGGATCATTTTGTTCAGTCTTCCTCAGCAAAAGCATGGTCTAGACAAGATTGCTCAGCACCCTGACCAAATAGATCTTAAAATTGTCTGATGGTGGAATATTCACGGCTTCCCAGGGAAGATAATTTCAATGTCTGACTGTCCTCATTGTGAAAAGTATTCCTCTTGTGTCTAATTGAAATATCCCTAGGAGTAACTTGTGCCTAATATCCCCTTTTCTTTCTCAGGTGACTTCTCGTATAAAGGGAGTCTCCTTTGTCTCTGCACTCATCTTTTACATTCTGAAACATGGTATCACCTAAGCCACGTTTTCTCAAAGCTGAATAAACCCAATTCTCTCATCCTTTCCTCATGTGTCATTTGCCTTTGTGATTATTCTTTTTTGACATAACATATAACCATATAGTCTCAACCTACATCTCTATTGTTTGTGAAAAACATTAGTCTCTTTATCAGCATTTCCAAGTGAAAATCATATGTTTCTGTGCATCAGGTAGAAAATGAGTTTAGCTTCTGCCTGTGTTTCAAGTTATAGAGTAAACGGTTGACAGGAAAGTACCCATAAATATCTTATTAATATATTTTAAGGTCATAATAATTAAGCTTAACAAATATTTACTATCTAAATTTATGGATTTTGATATCTTTGATGATTTAGATTTCCTTCATTTAGATATCTTTGCTGAAGATGGCTGCCTAATTCTTTGATGCCCCTTCTTGTCTGTTGTTTTGTCACCCAGCCATTAGCCAGTGAATCATCGAGCTATTAAGAAAGTCAGTGTCAAGGTAAGTATGATACAGAAGCAAGGCTATTTCAAAACACTTCAGCAATACACAATACAGCCAGGTGAAAAGCAAAGAAAAAAAAATCTGGTTAGGACACTGTACAATGTGTTGAAATCAAAATATCTTTCCTCATTTACTCTACAAAAGAAGTGGAAAAGCAAAATTCTACTTGAATATCTTTGTCTCTATAAAAACTGAAGCAAATCTATAGCACCCACAGTCATTCATTCCTATTTCAGACTGGTACTGACTGCTTATAATTCACATTTCAGCTATTCCCAGGACTGATGAACTTTTCAGAAAGACATTTTCATAGTTTGAAATAGAATGAGTAAATTAGGTGCCTGACATTTTGTGCAATATACTGGGTCTGTATGAATTTGCACAAAAATATCTCTAAAGTGAACACTGGATATGTTCTTTTGGCTTTAGTCCACAAGTGGACAAACAAGGAATGTGCATGTGGTTCAAAAGTGATGTATTTTTTTAAATACATAGAAAGATTTTTAAATATTGAGTTTGTTCCTGTAAAACACATTACCTGAATTGTTTCTTCCACAGGAGCAGCTCAACCATCCAGCTTTGGGGAGCTTGGGAGAATTACAGTGAATCATTTCAGTGAAAATAGATGCAAAGTTTGCCTACTTCAAATCTGTCTGCAACTGTTTTGGCTGCTTTTAAGCACAGAGCAGTGCCAAGGAAATGGATGGCAGATGAAACTAAATAACTTGTGCCAGGTATTCACCTTGGTGTGATCACTTACATGCTTACTGGCAAAACCTATGCAGGAGTGTTTTCACTGAGTTGTCTTTGAATCAATCTGTCTTCACCTACTTTCTTGGCAGATCCCAGTATTGTTACTGTCTTCAAATGCTTATCAGACAAGCATCTCATGTAAAAATTTATGGTTGCCTTCAAAACTAGATTTCAGATCCATTTTTATTTAAATAGCACTGTTCTCCCACTGAATCTGTTCCATCATTATGATGATCATCATAAAACATCATGCCAGCACTGTATTACTAATGTCATAGAGCATTGTATATAGCTCTTCCTTTCATTTTCTAAATAAAGAGGCCTAAAAAGAAATACCTCAAAATTAATTAATTATCAGAAATTACTTTTCCTGGGTCTATTAACCATATCCCTAGTTAAATTATATATTAGGCAAAAGCAAACAAAACTCAAAAAAACCTGATTCCTAAATTTAAAAAAACCAGTTACAATAAATTAAATTTAAAAGGAAAAATTATGTACCTGGACAGTACACTTTACAATTATGTGTTAGAAGATTCAAAATAACATAAGTATTGTTGCCTCTACTAATTGTGGCCTTTGTGATTGTACAGAATAGCATGCATGTCAAAACAGACACGGCATTTTCAGCAGCACAAATAAAAAGTTACAAAAAGAAACAAGGCAAATGGCAAAAAAAACAAAAAAATTTCTCCATTATAGCACTATTTAAAGCCTTAACATGAACTGAAGAGTTTTATATGTCCTGTGCTGATCTTCTGCAAACAGGAGATTTTTATTTAGTTTGACTTCTGCTTATTGCCCACTGAAACCTTTTTAAACAAATAAATAACTGAATAGTATTTATTTTGCCCTCTGTGAGAGGAGTGGACAAATCCTAATTCTGTGTTTGACTACAAACATTTTTGCTTGATATTCCTAACAATAAATATTAAAACCACAGAACAGTTATGCAGACACTATGAATGTGTTATTTCACAAATTATAGGGAAAACATTCTGAAACCTTAATTAAAAAAATATCAGTGATAAGATTTACTCAAATTAATTGTGATATTAACAACCGTGCAGATGGAGAAAAGATTCGTCTGAGAAATTGTAATAGCTAGTCCAGGATTCACATTATTAGGAAATGGAACTTTAGAGAAAGAGGCAAGGTGAAACCTTACAGAGGTTTCCATTTCACATTTCTCCTCAATTCATCCAGTATATTGTAAATCTTTTTAGGAGAGAGTTGAGGAACTATTAGCAGGTGTGTAAACATCAAATAAATTAAAATCCCTTGTCAAAGAGTCTGTCCTATAAGAGAGCCATCCACTTGTTTGGCTGCATGAGTAGGAGACTAATCCTGAAATACATCAGACTTGTTTATGTTAGAGGGTGTGACTTGCTGCTGTGGAGCCACCCATGACATCAAACTACATGGTCATATGAAAGATTCCACCTGCTGGGCTTTTTGAGTATTATTCTTTCATTGAATAGGAAAGGGTGATTCGTGACACTTTGTTAAATGAAGCTTTTAAAAATTACATATTTAGCTAGTATGATCAAACATTATTGAGATGCTCCAACAGAACAGTTACCCAAGATCATGCAAAACTTGCAAGAAACAATTCCATTTTAAATGCAGTATGTCTTCCAGATGATCCTTTAAATGGTAATAGTCACACAGTTTAATTAATCATGCAATTATTACTCAATAATTGAAGGCACACTATGGAAGTTAAAATCTGACATTTAAAATGACTACCACATTGGTACAAAGAATTAAAATTATGACATCAGTCTATAAATTAATAGAGCATAGAATTGGTATAACGAATGAGACCAGTAGCAGAATAAAGTGTTCATTTTGACCTTATTGTTGGAAACAATGATAGACAGGTAGCTATTAAGTTATGTCTGTTCTGCATTAGATAGAAATACATTTTTATCATAACATCCAAGTTATTAAAATGTCATATAGTCTAAATTCTTAGCAGACATTCAGCTAAGAAAAAAAAACAAAGACCATAGGAGTGCTTGAATGATGTTTTGCATTTTATTAGAGCTTTTCTTTTATGTCCTTTTGGACTCCCAGTGTTGCAGATCAAGCTGATGCACATAAAGTGATGAATAGTAGAAATTTGATTCCCTGGAAAGGTTGCATCACTGGACTAGTTTGTTTGCATAGAAAATTTTGGGAACATCAAAACATGGAAATATATAGTCTTAGGATAACTTTTAGAGTGTTACTGACTTAGTGAGTCAGGGCAGGGAATTTAACCCAGAATAAAACTGAAAGTGGAAAAAAAATTAGCATTTCATAAACTTTCCCTGTATTTAGTTAGCAGATCAAGCCTATATGTAGTCCATTTCAGATACCTTCCTGGAATGAGACGCTCTGCTATCAGGAGAGGTTGCACCTGATCCTGGATTTAGGCCCTATCTGTGCATATGAAGATATAGTTGTTGAATCATAGAACTCTTCGTGTTGAAAGGAACCACTGCCCTGTTGTGAGCAGGGACATATTTCATTAGATCAGGTGGTTTCATGTACACTGGACCTTGAACACTTCTAGTATTGTGTCATCAACAACTTCCTACAGAAAGTTGTTCCAGTGTCTTACCATCCTCCTTGTAAAAACTTTTCTTTACATCAAATCTAAATGTAAACTTTTTTAATTTAAAACCGTTGTTCCTTGTCCTCTCACTACAGGCCTTGGCAAAAAGTGTCTCTCTGTCTTTCTTATAAGACCACTTTAAGTATTGAAAGGCTGCAATCTGCTCAGATCCTCCAGGCTGAACACGACCAACTCTTAGTCCTTTTTCACAGGAGAGGTGTTCCAGCCCTCTGACCATTTCTGTCATCCCACTCTGGACCTGCTCTCTAACATGAGGTTTCCATGGGCCCCCTTCTCTAGCCCATCCAGGTCCCTCTGGATGGCATCCTGTCCTTCAGGTATGTCAGCTACACCACTCAGTTCAGTGTCATCTGCAAATTTGCTGAGGGTGCACTCTATCCATTCATCTATGACTTAAATGAAGATGTTAAATAGCATGATTCTTAACACAGACTCTTGAGGGACACCACTTATTACTAGTTTGCAATTGGACCTTGAACATTGACTGTAATTCTTTGGATATGGCTGTCCAGATAGTTTTTTACTCATCTAATAGTCCATTCACCGAATCCGTATCTTTCCAATTGAGACTTAAAAATGTTGTGGGGGACCATATCAAAGGCCTTAAAGATGTTTAGGTAAGTGACATCCACAGGTCTTCCCTTATGCACTGATGTAATCACTTAACTGTGTCTAGATAGCCATATATAAACAACATAAATGTCTCAGAAGGTGGTCCACAACAGCCAACAGCAGAAAATGAGTTGTTAAACAGTCAAACAAAACTCCTGGGGAGCAAGACTGTAGTTGAATTTATCTCCAGATAACCTCAGAAGGTTATCATTTAAAGTCCTGAACTCCGTTTCTGAAGTCAGATGTTTATGCCTGATCTTTCTGCATTACACTTCTGGCAGCAACAAACATCCCTTTTTAACCTTTAGTAAGCTGTACCACTTCACTTTTGCCATTTCTTCTTTTGCATAGGGAAATTGGGGCCCACAGGTTCCTCTCTGCCTCCCACTCCCACTCTGCTTTTGCCTTCTGAATCTGAATATGGCAGAATCTCTTACTGACTGTGGTGGGTATGAAAACCACCTTGATGACAAGCAATGAATTCTGGATTCATGACAAGTTCCCATGTTGCAAGGGTATTGAAAAGCCAAGGAGAAGGAGACCTCCTGGGTTATTTTTTCAATCTTTTCTGAAGAAGGAAAGAGATACTTCAGTCTTACGGTCTGATACAACAAGGATTTAGTTATGGAGCATCAAGTGGGTCTAGTAAACAACTGTGACTCTTCAGAATGAAGAAGAGTAAAACAATTCTAGGTCCTCTTTCAGTATCGGAAAACTTTTCTCCAGATGTTATGAATTGACACAGGAAACAGCAGAAACATCTTATCTGAACCTTTCTCTGTCCTGTTCCTTCAGGTGACTGTTAAGGTCCTCCTATTTGCATTTTCCCATCTCCCAGCAGAGATAATTGAACAAACCAGGTGAGAGGGGTGAGTCTGAGAACTGTGGAGGGACTGTACACTAACATCAGAGCTCCTGTGATGTCTTGTCTGTGAATGATAATATGCAGAGAGGGTGGCATTTCTGAATAGTGTTTTAAACCATTTCATATGTATTTATAACCCTCTCTGCAAAGTATCACTGACTGTCTAACTCTGTTCTGATATTCTGACTCTCTGGAGTATATATTTCCTTTTCATTTCCAAACCCTGTTCTGTTTCAGAGAAGCAGTACTCTCTAAGAATGAGCATTGTTTTGAAAAGTCTTGGTGGAACCATGTGGATCACATTTCTGTAGGTTTGGCATGTAACAGACGTTTCAAAACCTTGTCACACTGTTTTACATTGAGCTATCCAAGTTTTGTTTCCCAACCTTTACAAGGAGACAGAGCCCTCCTGGATACTGTCTTCTGCTTCAGAAAAGAATAACTATTCAGCATCTGATTTAGATAGTGTAGGTATTTTATTAAAGTGGTGTAATATTTTTCCCTCAAGGACATGACCTGCTTTATGTGCTAATCTTAGCAAGTAGTGGTAAATTTGTAGAGAACAAATAGTTGATGCCTAGACACCAGCTTGCATCTTACAACTCCACTTCACTGCCAAGAACTGAGTGACCACCAGAGGCTGGAGCTCAATAGGAGCATTTTCAGAGTGCAACTTGTGTCTTGTTTTCATCTCACTGTTCAGGGTGTGACCTAAAGCAGCTAAAGGGGGCAGTTAGGAGATTGCACAGAAAAGTGAAAACTTCTAAAGAAAATCATTAATCATTTTTTGTCATCTTCTCCCAGTAATTCAATTTGTCCACACACAACTCCAAAATCTTGTCTAAACCCTTCATTTCTCCTTATTTACATGGCATAACATACCTATCATATACTCTAAATAATAGAGCAAGTTTCACTGCCCACATGCTAAATTAAAAATACGGAAAAGTCCCCCAACACTTACGTGTGAATACTGCTTAAAATTCATTAGGCTTTCCTGTTGTTTAGAATTTCCCTTTAATTACTTTTCAGACTTTACATTCTTTATCATTACCCCAAGCAAGATAAAATGAGAAAGTTTAATACACTTCATTTGTGCCATGAACTGAATAATTTGTGGAAGGTGCTGTATGAATAAAGTAGGTTTTTTGCCAACATATCCTTTCCAATTTGATTACTGTTTGTGCATTGTTATGTCTGGTTTAGGGCCCTGTTTTATTTTGTGTGTATATATCTTTGATATTTTCTAAAAATGCCTTCATATATTGAAAAGATAGCCAGATCATTTTCTTAAAAAATTGTTTCTAAAGCACTCAAGCTAATTGGTTTTAGTTGTTTGATCTAGTTTGAGGTTTGTTTTTCTCTTTGGTTTTGTTTTTTGCAGGTTTTTTGGGTATGCTCAATATTTTATAATTTTAATGTATTTTTATAATAATAATGTAACCTCTTTTGGGCATGTACAGATACTGGGTCCTCACCTATTACATACTATTCCTTTATATCTGGGGACTGCAAAGGTTTCTGACATCAATTGTATTTTAATGAAATCCATCATTGCAAGAAGAATTGTTGCAATATCCTCTATACTAATATGTTTCTTCACAACTCTTATAAAAACTTACAAATGAAGCACTGATATAATAAAAACATTAACTTTCTGGGCTTTTAAATATTTAACAAACTAATTTATTCTTTATTTTCTTTATCATATAGAAATAACAGAAGACTTTGTTTCAGATGTAAAATCACTTTTGCAGTTTTGATTCAAATACCAACACTGAAGTTATTTATTTGAAGCAAATTTTTAAAACCAAGCACAAACCTAAAAAATATTTTAGCAAATGCAGTATCGGTATATGTGAAAGATGATCCACCTGATAATTTATAATATTTTTCATGCTTAACTAACACAATGCAGCACATTCTTATATTTAAATATATATTCTTATTGTAATGGAGTAATGTAGCTGTAGAATACAGAACTTGGAGTGACACCCGATAAGGTTAAAGTCTTTGAAATTTTAACCCTTAACTAGAAATATGTGCATTTTTTATTTCGGTTTGCATACAGTTTTGTATTTCAATAATTATTCCATTCTTTCATTTCTCACTAGAAGGTAAATAAATTGATTTCAACATGAACTAAAGCTTATGGATCATGAAATGTAGAGTTTCTGGTTATATTTGCTCCTGGCCTTTAACAAGACATTAAACATATGCTTTAAACTGCCCTGTAAATCTGAGCCGTAAAAATAGGTCTCAGTAGAGTGTAAGATTTGCCCATGATTTTACAACCAAAAGTAGATGCTCTTGTAAAAAGATCTGAGTTCCAGGCTTTTTGGTTTCCAGAAAATGTTCTCCTTCCCATTCCCAGCAAATCTGTCCTTTCTGTGACAGCCTAGCCTTAAGAAAAGAAGACCAAAGCTGCTTCTGCCCTGGTATGATATCTCAGACAGAGGCAACTACTGAAGCTGTAAAGAATGAAGGTAGAAAGAGGCAAGTACAGGCATATTTTCCTTGCCTCCAAAAAGCATGATTCAGAAAGGTTCTCTGTCTACTGTGTCTCTCCTGTTTCACTGGTTATCCCATATCAATGGACTGTTCATTCCTGAATTTGGTAAGCCAGTATGTTTTTCAGGCAAGTCTGGCAATCAATTAAAATTTTATGTTAACTAGAAAACTTCCTTTGAAGTCTGACATCTGAATCTGGGGGTGTTATGGTAAGTGGTCAACAACTGTTTTCTGTGGATTTCCATCACATTTATAACTTTATAGACACTGATTGGGGGGTACATTTCTCTAAGATCATAATGACTACTTTTTTCTGAGTATAATGATAAATATTATTGCATCTTGTTTCTTTGATTATATTTAAAAAAAAAAGAGAGAGAACTGACAGCTCTGCTAGTCTCCAATGATTTACCATCCTCTGTGTGGCTCAGAGTTCAAAATTTTTAAGTTCTCACTCCCATGAAATGTGCCTCTTTGATTTTACCACCCTACTTCATCTACCTGATGATGAAGTTACAGCTTTAACTCCTTCACAAATCCCAGGGAAATGATTACTTTCTAAAACTCATTCACCTAAGTTCCTACAGCAACAGCTATTAAAACCTGAGCAGACAACATGCATCTGGGTATTTTGCATGCAAAGTGGATAACACACTGTTCAAACCCACTTTCTCTTCCTAGGGGGTAAACTAATGTCATGGCAGAGAGACACAAAGAGTAAATACTCTCCAGCCATGATGTGCTCCCATGCCATGTGGATAAGGTAAAGAGCATCCAATCTTCCTATAGAAATTATTGTATGAAAGAGAGTCAATAAAACTGCAATGAGATCATAGAACAGAAGAAGTGTCATAATAAGGCAAGTTGAACCACCTTGGAAAGCCTCATCTCTGTTTCTCTTCAGGTGTGTTGCTGCAAGAATTGGGTGCATTTCTTCTATGAAACTATGAAATCTTACTTTGCAGGTTTGTCAAGAGCTGGTGACATTTATATCTAAAAAAAATCAACAAAAATAAAATGAAAGATGAGTTCCTATTGAGTTTTAGAACTTTTTATACTGATTCCAACAACTGCAAAAATATCCTAGAAGATAAACCTCCATCATTTAGACATGAGTCTTATCTCTCACTTTCTCAAATGAACAGCTTCAAGCTTCCTATTCATATGAAAGCTTTTGTGGGCATTTAAAAGACCTCTGAGAGATTTGGGGATTGTGGGGTGATGGCCCCTGATAAGGCCTGATGGGTTGAAGGAGATGTCTCAGGCCCCCCTGGAGGGAAGCTCCTGGCCGAGGACAAAGACTTTCAAACTGATAAGATTAACATAGGGTGGAGTGTTGTTTGAGGAATGACATGGCCTCCCTTTGTGCTATCTTCTATAGCTGCTCAAAGGCCCACCTTGCCTTAGGCATCTGCATCACCATCACTCCCCCAATAGATTGACTTTCAGCCACACAAACCACATGAAAGAAAAAAAAGGTATAAAAAGTGTTAGGAGTTTAAACTCCAGCAGAGAAGAGGAGGAGAGGGGGAAATGCAGTGTCTCTGTGAGGGTAACTGCTGCAGCTTCTCCTGGAACAATGTAGGGGTGAGGAGACCATGTGCTTTCTACTTTTTCTAACTTTACTTTCTTAACTTACTTTCTTCCTTCATACATTCTATCTTACATCTTATGCTACTTTGATTCTTACTTTATAAGCATTTCCTTTACTAAATGTGTTTTGCTACTTTAATACTAATAACAGTAACTTGCTTCACACTTTGCTACTCTATATTGGTTATTGCTTTTTGCTATTC
>JAOXXN010000364.1:49687608-49708136 GCA_026770055.1 Myrmophylax atrothorax
CAAGTCACCCGACAATTCCAGGCCTGGTCCAAACCTCAGAACCCAAATCCAGGCCTGCCAAGGTGAACCCACAACAGCTGCCTTTGATTAAATCAAATGAATAGGAAATGATGGCCACAGACCCCAACAGGTTATTTTAGAAACTTCCATTTATCTGTTCAATCTAGCTGTCTGCAGTAGAAAATAATATTATTCAAATTTTCCTCTAATTCTCCTTTCTCTCATCCTATTATTTAACTACATTGATTAAATCAATATAATAACAATATACTCTGTATAATAACAATTTATAGAGATTACACTGGGCATAAGGCAACAGCATATGTCCTTTGTTAATCTACAACAACCATTAACTTTAGGATTTTTTACTTTATGATCAGAAATTTAAGAAAATATTGTGTTAATTGTTCATAAACTAAAATGGAAATGTTATTAAAAATAATTAAACATTTAATACAGAAATAATTGTAAACCCAATCTAGTTATGCTACTCTCCTGGTGCCTAAAAAGGCCAGAAAAAAGTCCTCTAACACTCCCTTTTGAGTATTAGAAAGAAAAACATTATTTATTTACAGCATGATGGGTGTGTAGGAATCGTTTCCAAAGTACACACACCACGTTACAGAGGTTTTATACTATAATATCTGACAGTATATCATATGTTACACCAGCTTCCCAAAATTGTCCATCCCATGGGACCTCCCTCAGGCATGTCTCCTGGATTTGAGTCTGTGGTCATACAAGGCCCCTCATTCCTCCCATCTTCATCTTCATCATGGTCCTCTGTTCTGCTTGGACCAGTTTTGAGGCTTCTGAATACTCTTGGGTAGATTTGACTGGGTTATATCAAGGAATGGGTTTGTTATATTCTTCTAGTTACATTCTCTACAAACAAGATGTTCTCTGTCTTGCTGAAAAATCTGTCTCTTGAAATCCTTGTCAAGGAATATTAAACAATATTTCAAAAATTTGGTACAAAGGGTGGTTAGCTAAAAGTTCTATTCTAAGGTGTTAAAAAGCTGTATTACAATCTATATAACATGCATTTAAGGCATCACTCCTTTTAAATTCCCTGTGCTGGCTTTTTCTTCACTTTTTGGTCAAGTCTGTACTTATTGTTTCCAATAGCAACTCCAATGACAGCAGCCTATCATTCAAACAGACAGGATTCTCAACCTGTGTCCAAATTTGCATCTATCAAAGCAATTTTGCTTTTGAATTTGACAGTTACTAAAGAACTCATGTTTATGCAAAAAACCCCCAAACCATGACCAGCTCCACCCATTCTGCTTGTCTGCCTTTTTTTCTGCTGTGTTTTGGACCATGACATACTGCAAGTAATGGATGGGTTTTAATAGCTTTATTTCATTGTTTCCAGCAAAGACAAAGCAAAATAAACCTCTTTCCCCCAAATGCCTATAGAAAATACCATATAGTACACACCACACACATTTTTAATGGCAGTTGTGAAGAAAAGGATCCTGCCCCTCTACTCAGCCCTGGTGAAGCCACATTTGGATGTGTGCAGTTCCCTGTACATGAGGGAGGTGAAGCTCCTGGAGCAGGTTCAGTGGAGAGCCACTAAGCTGGTCAAGGCCTGGAGCATATCTCTTATGAGAAAGGCTGAGGGAACTGGGCCTGTTCAGCCTGGAGAAGAGATGACTGAGGAGGGGCCTTAGTAATGTGTATGAATATCTAAAGGGAGGGTGCCAAGAGGATGGACTAGGCTCTGCTCTGTGGTTCCAACCATTAGAACAAGAGGCAATTGGCAGAAACTGATGCATAGGAAGTTCCACCAGAGTATGAGGAAACTTTTTGACTGTGCAGTGACCATACACTGGAACAGATTGTCCAAAGTGGCTGTGGAGTCTCCCTCCTTGGAGATATTCAGGAACCTTCTGGACCCAATTCTGTGCCATGTGCTCTGGGATGACTGTTCTTGAGCAGGGAGGTTGGTACAGACAACCCACTGTGGTCCCTTCCAACCTGACCCACTCTGTGGCTCTGTGATTCAATCATATTTCTGCTTCAAGAAATATCTGCCTTACTTTCTTTTCTTCAGCAACTTGTACAGTGGGTGAGCTGTAACAAGGCAATGTAATTTAATTTGCTATTTAAAGTACAATTCAGGAGAGATTAATCCAAGTAAACTGACTTTTGGAGTGGGCTTCTGTCACATAAAGCTGGAAAATTGTGATGTAAGTTTTGTTTGAGAACTTAAGTTGAGCTAGACACTTCAGTAAAAAATTTTATTTTCTTCTTAAAGTTAGGAGAGTTGTAAGGTGTGAGGGGATTCTGTTTGGTTTTGGAACTAAGGCAAAGAGCTAAGTACAGAGAATTAATCTGTAAAACTAATATTTAAGTATTTAAATAATGAATCCATAAGTAAAATTCAGTTATATAAAAAAAAAAATCTTGCTCTCAAAAGAAACTGAATCACATCTTTTAAAGTTATGGTTTATTTATACTTCTTTGTGGAAAAGTTAGATATTGTCAACAATAAAAATCACTTACAGTACATTAAAGAACACTAAAAGTTATATAGAGTAGATATGTATTCAGAGCAAGTGAAGTGAAAATCATTGGCTGGTAAATGCCTATGACTAGACTTATGCAACTATAAACTTAGTGGTAGTTACACAGAAAATGATTAAAGGAAAACATTTGAAGACTGTCTTGGAGGGAAAATAACCCTCTCGTTTTTCTATTTATTGAAATTCATTACATGGCAGTAGAAACAGCCTATGTCCTAGAAGTTTAGCCTAGAATTTTGGTTTTAATTTAAAGATTTTATTTTTTGAGTAACACATTAATAAAACAAGGCAGACAAATACAGTGAACATACTATTTTCAGAAGAGTCTATGTTAGCAGAAGCAGAACCAAGTTACTGAATAACTGTAAAACAAGGCAAGACATAAGGAGGTAAGAGAGATGTGTTTTGAGACCTAAGCACTGCTTTAGCATTTGGCCACATCTGCAGCCATGATGAGTTATTCTCTGAGTCTCAGGAACATGAGCTACAAGGTCCTTTTGAGCCAATGTGCTACACATCACACACAGGTCAGGTATTTCAGACTGGAAGAGGCCTTAGGACATCTCCAGCCCAGCCCTGACTATAGCAGGGTCAGCTCTGATGGCACAGTTGGTCCTGGGGAGTAAAGACAAATTCTTGCTTCCTCCAAGAAGGGCCAAGTCCTCTCAAACTTGAACTCTGTGAGGACTCTAGCTTATGGCAACAAGATTTTGACAGCTAATGTTTAGAAAAAATGTCTGAAGATACCAGGTGTTTGCTCCTACCCTCTACCCCATTACCTTTTTGATAGATAGTATTGGGACTTTCAGCAGTACTCAATCTATTCTCTGAATTGAGCAGTGCCAGGTAGTTCTCAAATAATAAAACTCAAAAAGCTATTCTGCCATAATGTCAAAATCTTCACAGGGAGTTGTAGGGGACCAGAAACTCTGTTCTAGAACATTCTCAGGCCCAGTTCAGAAGCTAGAAAGGACTCAAAACTGATTCCAACAGACAGCTTGCTATTCTCCTTAGGAGGTAAAATACATTTGAGCGAAAGGATGAAGGCTGTGCAGCACTAGAGTGACCAAAAGCAGCCCAGACTGTGTTTATTAGCCATATTTGCAAAGGAACTTCCAAAGGAAGGGAGGGAAAGAAAATTTGCAAGGGGAAAGCCTTCTAAATGACTGCCATGAATCTGAAAAATCAGAGTGAAAGTGAAGGCTTGTGTCTTTATCAGGGCTTGGCTTTGCCCTTCTGTGTTTTAGTGGTCTGCTACTTTTAATGGGCCTGACTTCTTTACATTCCCTCTTTCTTCCTGCCTTATATTGCACAAACTGGTCCCCATGAAAATGAAGATGGAAATCATTATTTTTTCCAGTGATCTATTATAAATACGTTTAACTAGAATTTTCTACTACCAGTTCCTTTAATAGTTTTTTGTTTTGGTTTGGGTGGGGTTTTTTACATAAATATATGTTTAGTGAAACAGAAGATAGTTAAAGCATTTTAAGAAAGTCATCCCCAACTCCACTAGATACTGCATTAATTCTGCTTATAAAATGTTTGCATTAAATAAAATTTAGTTCTGAATGGTTAAATGATAAACCAGTCCCAGCCCATGTTTGTGCTGCCAGCTGCTGGGGTGCGAGAGTCAGTGTCCTCCCCAAACCTGGTGTTTGTGGGTGCACGTGGCATCAGCAGCAAACTTCAAGCAGGAACAGCCAGCAACTCAGGGACCCATAGGGCATGTGAGGGCATGGAGACAAGTACAAATAAATGGAAATATGAGTAGTGTGAGAGATTTCTTTGGAAACTAGTGGACTATCAGAGTTAATGGACTCAACCTTAACACTCAGTGTAACAAGAAAAGGGAGAAAGTTACTTTTACCCCTTTAAATAGACTTCTCCTAGGACATTGTTTCCATTTCTGGTATCTACATTTTCAGATGAAATAGAATAAAAAAAGGGCGTTAAAAAACAACACCTGCAAATGTAGGAAAAATGTAGGAAATGTAGGGAAAAAAACCTAACCAACCAACCAACCAAACAAAAAATAAAACCTGAGAGATTAAACTTTAGTCTACTTAATTTCTGTAAAAATGGCTTAGAAGTAACTTTATGTCAGATATGGAAAAGACCACTGATTATGTGGACCTTTTCGGTTTTTCAGGTAAATTCACAGTAATAGGAAGTGTTTGGAAAGTGAAATTAGGCAGAATCAACCATGAACACTGCTGTCATTTCCTAGAAGTGCCAGCTGGCACTGGAAAAATGCATCAAGAGAGTGACAGAACCTCCACTACCTATTAATTCAGGGGGGAAAAAATGAAATATCTAAATAAAAGATTAAAACCACTGAAAAAAAAGCAAGACTGGAAAGAAAAAGGTGAGAAAATCTTGTCTTGCAGTAAGCATTAAGTGCTGGGTGTGATCTGTAGTCAGTGTTATCTGTAGAGTGTATCTATGAAGCCGTTTCAGCTTCCTAAGGAAGTGGTTGATGCTCCGAGCCTGTCAGTGTTTAAAAGGCATTTGCATAATGGCTTTAATACCATACTTTAATTTTTGGTCAGCCTTGAATTGGTTGGGCAGTTGGACCAGACTGCCATTACAGGTCCCTTGCAAATGAACTATTCTAATCTATTCTATTTTAAAGCCTCATGCAATGCTGCTAATATTGTGTATTACTGTACATCCAATATATGCTACGTTCTTGGCCAAATTTCATGGCTAATACATCAGAAATAAATTATTCTACTGCCATGCCAGATTGCATTCAAAGAGTACAGTCTTTTATCACATTCATGAATTTTCTTTGAATATCTTGTTGGGTATGGGCCTTGGCAAAAAGTCTGATGTTTATTTCAGACCACAGCACAGTGAATTGTTAAAATATCTAAAATTTGCCTCCGCTTCTTAAGAATCTTCTTTACTCAACAATAACAGTATGGACCCAAAAGAAAATAATTTAAAACTCCATGTTTACACAAAGTTATAACTTGAAATTATTTTGGAACTGGAAAGCTGTTGAGATTTTCATCATGCATAAAAGCTAAAATGCCAGGACTAGGAAGTCTAACAGTTTAACAGGAATGAAACTCTCTTCAAAGGTCTGCTCACCTGCTGTGCTCACAAAAGTCACCATGGCTGCTGTGCACAGTATTTTCCCAGTTTCTTCAGGAAAACCTTCATACATACATACATAGGTAATGGCAGCTTTGGCAGTTTTATAGGAATGTGCACTCCTAGTTTGGCCAAACAAAAAAAGCAATTCCATATTCAGTGGAACTTATACATTCTAGTTTCCAATGTACCGCTCCTGCACAATTGGTGTTCTGATTAATAGACTAAGTTTGTTGTTTTGCTTCTTCTCTAGGTTATCCTCTATTTGGCTACATCTTCTTTTATTTCTAAGGTATAGGAATGTAATGCCTTTGAGACTCTCTCTCTGTGTGCCACATCTAGATGAAATGGGCCAGCATCTTTCACTATTAAGAGAGATTAGCAGGAAGAATTTGTACTCATCCAGATAAAGTGGCCATGGCACTTATTCCCTCAGAAAACCAGGCTAAAAGCAGAAACTTATCCACAATAACATTTCTATTGAAATACAGTGTAATCAAACTGAGAGATGACGAAAAACAGAGATGTTATTTTTGCAGTTTATGTTTCATTCTACTGGGAATGGTTTTTTTGCATCAAGAAATTGCATAACAGACATTATGCAGCTTTATGGGAATTGCTATTAAAATAAAAGATGTCTGGAAAAGGTGCAATTTACACACAATTAAGAACACTTAGGAATAGGATTCTATCAAGCATAAGAACAATTTTTAAAGCCCATCCAGTGACACCAAGTATTTGCCATATGCACGTGTACTTCTATGTATTGTATTATTTTCAAATATATTTTGGCATACTATGCTTTTTGGTAATGTAAATCCAAAGACAAAATACTTTCCATTATTGTGAGACATGAGTACTTCAGATTTATGTTAAATTTCTAATTTTGAATATTACCTCATAGAAGCTCACACTCAGAACCCCAAAACCAATTTCAAGTGTTTGATGAAGTTTAAAATACATAATATAACAAAAAAAAATTAATAATAATTTAAAAAAGGTTCTTCAGGAGAGGAATGAATGGCTATTATTTGCAGGGCTGAACTTAATAGAAGGTCTTGTCCCTTTCTTCCTCAAGTGTTTCTCATTCTGTCCTGTTGAATCATCCTCATATTAAATGCTCTGACTGGAACAGAATGTTAAGTATGAATTTGGCAGAATATAGACATTTTTCATTCTTCATTGTTCACAAAACAGGTAGTACTTTTACTGAATGTGGAACACAGGAGTGACATGTCTCTTGATTAATAAAATAGTGCCAGGACACTGGGCGGGATATGAGAGACCTCTTTGTGCCTTACTGTGTATGACATGAAGCATCATTTTATTTGTTTGACCAGAAACAGAAGAGTGGCAATTACAGCTCAATGAAATACATAGGTTGCTTATGTAGTCTTAATTCCTGTTGCAAATTCACATAGAAAGCTACTGAATTAATGCCATAGTGTGCATGTATGTGTGTGTTTAAGCAACATAATTAAGAATGGGTAGAGGGGGAATGGTTATGTATGGATAAGCAAATTAGCTGGAAAACTATTACTTTTATCATGTCCTTTCAGCCACTATATGAATTTTTTTTCTCACTAAATTGCAGATTTTGTGAGTGAGGATCTTTGATAAATACTACTGTCCTGTTTACCTCTAAATGCTCACAAAACTACCCTTTTCTAAGACACACAAAGTAAGCAATTACTTGCTATATTGTTTAAAACAGCTTAGAGACAGAAAAGAATGTTAAGACACTAGGGGTTCTTTATCAAGACAGTAATATTTATCATACCTGTCTGATTTTGAACATCTGCTGACATAAAGAAGCATTTTCTGCCTTACTAATGTAACAAACCACACTGGTGAAGAGCAAAGGCTCTTAGACCAATGTTTGTTTTCTAATATATAGCAGGTTATTAAACATGCACTCCAAAGTAACTGGAGTATGACATGCAGCTCCACTAGACATGTGCAATAAATAGAAGGCATTATAAAAGGAGATTTACAGAATCTATTACTGTTTCCTTCTGGAAAGAAATATAAAATGAAGTCCTAAAGGGGACACATGATAAGAAATTGAATACTAAAAAAGATTGCTTATGCAGGACTTTGTTCCCTAGGGGTCCGACTTAAAGCAGACCAAACTGAGGACAATGAAGAGCAGATACATAAAGTGCTTGAACCTTGAGAAAGCATGAAAGGCCCTTGTATGGATGGATGGTTTATAATCTGAGCAGCTGCTTTACAAAATCAACAAGAAGAAAGAAAGATCTGGAAAATAATAAAAAATAAAGATACATTATTTTATTCACCATGAAAAATTCAGTAAAAAGGACTATTGCCTAATGAAACAAATATAATTCAGAAAAAAAAATTATTTATCTTGCTAAACCAATTGCAGCAATTGACAAAAATCTGTCCATTTGTCTTAGTGTGTAAACGTGATGCAGGAATTGCCCATAAGTCTCATTACTTTTGACATCACAAGTATCTGCCTGTACAAATTACAGACCCTGGGATCAAAGCATAATTTACTGCATAAAGAGTTCAGAATCTCCATCTCACCTACGCATTCCACAATGTTCATTTCAGAGAGCAAAAATACTTAAGAAGGTAAGAATGTTCAGGGGTCTGAACATAAGAATCAGAAAAAAAATGAGAACTGACAAAAATGTCGGAAGAGCAAATATTCCTGTCCTGCCTCTTTGTTTTGATCAGATGATTCAGACTTATAAAAAGCACTGACAATAATGGAAACTCGTGTGAGGTAAAAGTATATCATGAATAATATGAGTATTTCATATCTCACCTCCAAAGCACTAGATCATGTTTTACAGATTTTGGATCTGAACCTACAAGCTGTGCTGCAGACTGCTGTACCATGCAAGCACAAAAAATCTGTCAGTAAACTCATAGGTAAACCTGACCTGGAGAAACTGGGCTGCTACACAGATGTGTGCTTATTTTTTCATGCAAAAGAATATCCATCCATCCATCCATCCATCCATCCATCCATCCATCCATCCATCCATCCTCCTCTGCCCCCACTTAATCATAAATAATAAACAACAGGATTCCCAGGGCAGTGCCACAGCACCAAGCCTGACAGAGTTCAAGAAGCATTTATTTGGACAACACTCTCAGGCACATGACATGACCCTTGAGGCTGGTACTGTGCATGGCCAGGAGTTGAACTCAGTGATCCTGATGGGTCCCTTCCAACTCAGCATATTCTGTGATTCTATGATTCCATATGAAGTGATGAACCACTCCGTATCAGAGGGAAATAAAGTGAGCAGAAATAATATCACATCTCTGCAAACTGAATATTTGCCCATCCCTTCTATAAATACAGTCTGCTGAAGTTTTGAACAGGCTTTCAGGTCTTCAACCTATTCCAAAATGAGTTTACAGCAGAGACTTTTTCCCTCTTGGTTGATAAGCTAGCATCCGGAATAGCTAATTTACAAAACTTTGCAGAAATGTATGCTATTGAAATTTTAAGCATCTGAAGGCTGGAAGAACGCTTGTACTTGCAATTTAGGCAATCAGCCACCCTTTCAAACTGATGAATGTTTACTCCTCTTCAGTAAAACGCTAATGATTTTTAAACTATGAAATTATATATATTTTTTAGCTTCCTATTCCATTCTTTACCACATCAGTATACAGAGTTGCTGTTTATGAGGGATTTTTTTTTCTGGTGTGTGGTTTCAGTGTTTTTTCATTAGGAGAATGCTTGCCTCATCCTCAAGATGAAAGAAACATTTGTTAGAGCACATCCCAGGACATTAAAAAGTTAAGTCTACATTCACTCCTACAATCTTCAAGATTTTGCAATAGGGACAGAGAGTAGTTCACTGATGCTGGACACTTCTATTTATCAATAGCTTCTGTCCTGGCACCTTCATTTCTGCTACTTGACTAGCAACTAAATTATTGTGTCAGTTTTCATCTGTTATAGTGAAACTATTGCATACCCTAGAGTCATAGATTTGTTAAGGTTGGAAAAGACCTTTAAGGTCATGAAGTTCAACCATCAACCCAGCACCACCACCACCACAACCACCATGCTCACCATTAAAGCATATTCTCAGGTGCCATATCCACACATATTTTGAACACTTCCAGGAACAGTGACTCCACCACTTCCCTGGACAGCTTGTTTCAACTCTTGACAACCCCTTCAGTGAAAAAAATTTTCCTGATATCCAATCTAAACCTCCCTGGTGCAACTTGAGACCATTTCCTCTCATCCTGTCACTTGTTACCTGAGAGGAGACCAAGCCCCACCCGGATACAACCTCCTTTCAGGTAGTGGTAGAAAGCTATATGGTCTCCCCTGAGCTCCATTTTCTCCAGGCTAAACAATTCCAGCTCCCTCATCTGTTCCTCATCGAACTTGTGCTCCAGTGCCTTCACCAGCCTCATTGCCCTTCTCTGGACACGCTACAGCACCGCAATATCCTTCCTAAATTGAGGGGCTCAGAAATGGACACAGCACTCGAGGTGTGTGCACCAGTGCCCAATACAGGGAGACAATCCCTGTCCTGCAGGCTACACCGTTGCTGATCCAAGTCAGGTGCCATTTGCCTTCTTGGCCACCTGGGCACACACTGGCACATGTTCAGGTGCTGCCAATCAGCACCCTCAGGCCCTTTTCCAACAGGTAACTTTCCAGCCACTCTTCCCCCAGCCTGTAGCACTGCAGGGCACTGTTGTGCCCCAAGGTCAGGAATCGGCGCTTGGTGATGTTGAACCTCATCCAGGGGCCTCAGGCCACTGATCCAGCCTGTCCAATCCTGTAGAACCTTCCTGCCCTCCAGCAGATCAACACTCCCTCTCAGCTTGGGATTGTCTGCGAACTTCCTGAGGATGCAATCCTGAAATGACAGGAGGAAAAAACGGAGAAGCTCATCAGGACATAGCCAGTCCAAAGAATCAGCACAATGAACTAGCAAAGCCACTCTGCCATTTTTAGAGTGTTTAATTAATAGCTCACTGGTCTATGTCACAGGCAGTGTATGACAAGCCTTTCTCAGCAACATCACTCAGGTTCAATTTTCATATACTAGACAACCTTTGGTAGCAGTAACTGCTTTCAGGGAATTCCTGTTTCATTCCCAGCCTCTAAGTTGCATTCTATTTTGCCTATCTCATTAAACCAACCATAGCACATACTTTTTCAACATTTCTGCAACAAGTGTTTCATGTAATTGCTGTAACAGGTTTATGCATGTGCCAGACATAACACGGCAGCAGAATCCTTGTGCATATTGTTGAGTAACCAATACATAGGCACAGTCAGAGAGCCAAATATTTTCAAGAATAATGCAACTGTCTTTGTCTAAGAAGGGTGAGAAGTTGTGCTAATATAGCAGAGGGCTGTACCCTTTGAGGGAAAAAGGGAGGGAGGAAAAGATAATGGATGAAAAATATGAGTTAAGCAGGATCTCCAAAATGTGCTAGGAAATGCCACTAAATGTGGAAGTACGAATGATATGTTTTAAAGTGATTTCTTGCCTGCAAAATTAATTATAGGGCCAAGGATAGAGGACAAAACATAAGAAGGGTTATGCCCTCTCTGTATGTAAACACACATACACACAGAGCAAGAAATGCCATACCATGTGTTTCACATCCTGGGGGTTTCCAGCATCTGTACCCTCCTCCATTTTTCCATTACTAACCCAATGATCACAGCTGAGGTGGCTGTGTGGCCAGTAGCAGAGGAGAGAAAGGAGGAAACTGTTTTTCTGTAATGAGTTTGTCACCTCATCCCCCATCATGACAGATGAAGCAAAGAGAAAGAGAAGTGAAAGTAACACCAAAAATTCCAGACATGTCTGCTGCCAAGCACATATTTTGGCTGCTTATTCAGCTCTATTTTAGTATTTTACATTTAATGCTTCACTTTTCATCTGGGAGCCTGTTTAAACTCTTTCAGGGCTATCTATGAATAGGTCCACAGCTATGTTTTTGAACAAAAGCAACTATTACTGGTTTTAATAGAAAGTTCCTTTGCCATGGATGGATATTCTTATTAAACTTCTGCTTTACTTGTCTCTTAAAAATTTGACCATCAATATCACAACAGCTGATTTTTTCTGAAAATCCATCAACTATTTAAGTGACTAAATAGGAATGAAGATTTTTCCAACTGTGCTTAGCAAAACAATGTCTAGGTTTATTGTAACCACAGCATCAACCTTCTGCAATCAAAACCTCAGACTGGCCTTCAGTAACTGAATGTCATGAAAATCTATTCAAAGCTTGCACTTAGAAGAAATAGTCTTTTGGAGCTGGAGGGAAATAAAACCGTTAACCAGGTTATATAAGGGCATTTTTGCTCTTCAGAAATTTCCAATGCAATAAGAATTGTTATTCTGTCAAATTAGGACAAAACTGAAATACATAGACGTTGTTCAGATGCCAATATGCTCTAAGTTTATTTTTTTAAAAATTCACTGAAGTTTAACATTTCATTACTTTAAAGTTCATTTGAAAATTTGACTCAGTATTTCAAATGAAATTTCAAATGTAGTTAAGACATAAAATGGAATGGCAAATGCCTATTTGGCACTGGAAATTTTGCTTCATATCAGAATTGGAAAAAAGTGTAAATTTTGTGCTTGTAAAGAAAATAAGAGGTATAAAACATTTATAAAAGCAGAAAACATTTTTTGCTGAAATAAGCATTTTCAATGTAATATTTTAGCTTCAACAGGTTATATTTTTGGCTAGCAACATTTCCAAACTAATACTATTATTCTGCAGTGACAGGTTCTTATTTCTGACACTTGGATCCTCCATAGTCATCCCTATATTCATGGAATATTTATTTTCTATCAAATTAGGGTATTTTCTTCATACAAAACTTTGATGCACACAAAACATCTATTTGAAACACAATCACACTGTTCTGGCCCATTCTAGTTCCTGAACTATGCCCTAAAATTGTGTGGAGATTATAAACTGAGCTGAATTCTCTCAGTCACCAGAGAGAGCACAGTATTTCAGGTAAGACCCAGCATGTAAAAACATTTCTAGAGAATAATTAATATAATATAATCTTGGTTGATTTAAAAGCCACAGGACATGATTGATAAGGTTCAGGTTTGTCCTGAAATTGACTAAATGAAATATTCTGAAAATGTGTTCATAGCCAAATGCCTTCACTTCATGCAAAGACTTTAATTTCTTTCAAAACTGTACATAATAATTTGTGTGGACTTTCAACAGTCTCTAAGTATATCCCTTATTCCATCCCTCTTGACTTTGTAATAGCATAAATACATAAAATGTGGGAAGATTCAGTACTTTGGCACAACATATTCACACCTGAGACAGTTCCCAGATTTATAAATCTGTACCAAGAACATACAGAAAATTTCTGATCTTGCTGACATGTAATACAGTCATAAAAATTCCAGCTAAAATCTATTCTTAATATTCTAATGAAAATCCAAAGAACTCAGCTGCTCTTTAAAAAAACCCACCTGCATAGAAGTCCATAGAAGTCCATTAAACCAATACACTGCTGCAATTATTGCAAAACACTGTGTAAATACCCAGCCACTGAGGGTACCTTTATTGCAGAGAAACATATGAGGACTGTTCATGGCTGGCATTATTTTTTTCCTTAACCAGCAACAACTTCTTTTGAGACAGCTGACAATGGCCTGAGATGTGAGAGACTTCTCTTTGGAAATTGCTCTTTCAGAGGCCTCTGTGTCACAAAATTGATGTTCTTCTTCTGAGAGAAGCGGCTGACCTAAATACTGCTGTTTCTTGCAACTTTGAATCCTAGGATCACAAATGCCTTGGGTTTTTTCTTTTTCTCAAAGGACAAAATGAGCAGCTTCCCATTCGCAGCACCTGGATCCTGTTTGAAATCCCTTAGGAAGGCTTGGTGTCAGCAATTATGCACCTGGGAAAATCTGCTTACATTAAGTAAGGGATCTTATGGGAACCAGTGAGATGGAAAATGACTGCTCTGTGTCTGTTCTCAGAATTCACATCATGCATTGTCTACAGGAATCCTTACTTGCTTCGCTTTTGCCTTGGACACTGAACACTGCATTTCATATAACAAAATTTAACCAGCTGTGCTGATCTTTCCTTTAGTTTTGTCTTTTATTACGAATTTTCCACTTTCATTTTTATTGACATAGGGTTCCCCTCTTACACTAAATCTTTCATCCTGGCACTTCTTCAGCCTCCTTCTCTGGATTCTACCTCCAGGGGTGCTGAAGGATCTGAGAACTTTGATTTTCTCTACCAAGCTGTCAAGCTCTGTCTCCTGCCCTCATTGTTTTATTCTGATTTTACTCTGTAGCCAGAAAGGAAGACATTAAAGTGCAGCTGCTGCACTTAAGCTTCACGTACCACTAAAAAAAACAAAAATGGGTAAGTTATAAAATTTCAAAAGCTTCCACCTAGATTCAGGCAAATCTGTGTCTCCCATGTACTCAAGAACTGGTCTAACCATGTTTGCTACAGATAGGCTGAAATAAAGGAGGCATGAAGCATAGGATCACAGTCTTTATTGTGGTCTATTTGAGGACAAAAAGAAGTTTATATTTTTATTATACTATAGAGCCTGTCACCTCACAGAAATTAACAGAGATGGTTTCTTGTGTGCAACACTGAATATGACATAACAGATTTAGAGCCTGAAAAAACCTATATTTCCCAGTGTTTACTCATGGATATCCCATTTAGATGTTAGCTTAGGATCATGGAAGACAGTCAAAAATACCCAGGTCAAAAGACAACAGTGATTAAGGAGCAGAAGGAGCTGAAGACAGCTAAACGTTGAGAAGTGAGGGCATAAGAGAGAAGCAGAAATCATGGGTTAGAAATGGATTAACAATGAATGTTAGTGCTAAAAAGAAACAGGCTTCTCCAAGTTCTGACTTCAAAGCACTAATGAAACTCAAAATGCTGGACCACAAATGCAAAGTACAATCAATAACATTGCTATGCTAATTTCATTTTTATTTTCTTGTTCCTTCATTTCTGTTGTCTTGATCCTTCCAGGCTTGGGGAAGAGAGGGCTGAGGGTGATCTGACAGCAGCCCACAGCCTCCTCAGGTAGGGGGAGCAGAGGGGCTGACCTGCTGTCTGGTCACCAGTGACAGGGCATGAGGAAAGGGAATGCAGCTGCATCAGGGGAGGTTCAGATTGAACATTAGCAAAAGGTCCAATAGGACAGTGGTCCATCACTAAAACAGGCTTCCCATGGAAGAGGTCACAGCACTTGGCCATATTGTTTAGTCTTAGGTAGGCCTGTGAAGAGCAGGGAGTGGCACTTGAAGATCCCTCTGGATCACTTCCAACCTGAGATATTCTATGATTCTGTGATACATCAGATCCTAATTCTTACTTTTTCTGATGGTTTAGTTGCATTTCATTTTACAAAGAAAAGTTCATTCATTTGCAGATTACAGAGTAATCACAGAGAAGTTATCACCTGCATATCGGAATGGCATGTTTAGAAATTATATTCTGGTGTCAAATATAACCAAGAATATTAAAATAATTGCTAGCTTCCTGCATTACAAAATAGCATGGATTAACTTAGACATTATAAGAATGCTGGTGTACACTAGCTGTACAGAGCATTAGCTGTATCAAAGTATGATCTAATTTATTATTTTGCTCAGTGAATTCCTACCTCTGCCTTGGGTTGCACAACTACCAGTACACTCCACTTAGTAAACTTTTACAAACTTCTACAAAAGCAGCAGAATTGCACTTAAAAAAGCAGTTCACACAAGAACAGGTGTAGGAAATCAGGTAAACAAACAAGTTGCAAACAACTGCAAAACTGGAAGGTATTTGTCCTGACTGAAAAGAGGTATTGGTCCATGGGGTCTCCCAAATGCAAAAGAAAGACTTTGGTGAAGAAATAGATAGTTTTAAAAGATGTATCTTACCAGATTAAACAGAAAATGAATGAAATTTTCAACAAAAAAATTAGATTGCAAAGAATCAGGAAATAGCATATTATTTAAAAGCTAAGGGTGAATGTTTTTAAATAGGAATGCAGAGTGCACTACCAGTATCTAAATACAATGACATGGTCATTCAGATTTGGACACTACTCAGAAGGAAAGGACTTTGCAAATATGTACTCTGTAATTGTGACTGTAAAAACCTTTTTATGAGATGTCGGATCACAGATGCTCAAATACTGCATGTAAGTTTCTTTTTTTCTGTACTTAAGACTACAGGAGGCCTAATGTCATCATGATCCCAATGGAAACTTGATTCCAGCTTTCCTAGAATGTCAGCAAGATTAATTTCATTTCAGTTCTCTGCATCCATTTTGATCTACTTTGGCATGAATGAATGATGAAAAAGCACCTACAACACTATTTCCATTAACTGAGTTTACTATCACAGTGGAAACAAAAGAAATGAGTACAACATATTCTAGTTTTAAAAAATACTGGTGTTATTTTTAAGTAAAAAGCATTATCACACAATAAAGAACCATAACTTATGTCAATAAAAATCTTTTTTAAAGCAGCAGACAGTGAAAAATATTTAACTTCAAGGCCACATTTCTGATACATGTAGTCTGTTGGATTTTACATGGTTCTCTTTATTTCACAAACAAAATAATCATCTTGTTGGTGTTTTTCATATGGATGGATGAATAAATGGATTGATTAAAGATACTGTTACTACATGAAGAAAGGTTTAACAGGTTGAAACAGAAAGTAAAATGAGAGACAGACTTCTGCATTACTTACAGCCACTTGTAACTCTGTTATGGCAGGATTCAGCCATGGAAAGAGGGCATCATGTTAGCAGTTGGAAAAAGAGCATCATGTTAGGTTTTAGAGCTAACAAATCTCTTACTAATGAGCCCATTACTCACAAATATCTGCTTATTTCTATAAATGTTCTAGGTCAAACCCCACACTATATTATTTAGTGCAAATTCAAAACCGAATCCTCATTTTCAAAGTTTTTGTTCGCCTTCCTCCCACATTTCAAAACTGTAAGCTGAGCTACAGGAATTTCCATGTTGAAATTGCAATAAAACTGAAAAATTACATAATATGGAAAATAAATGCATTTTCATATTAATACAAATTACTTCAGGGAAGAATTGTACATAGAAATCTTTGCCTACAAAAATAAATATTTGAATATGATCATTCCTTTAAATTGCTTTAGGTATGCCACATTGTACTTTAATGTAAGTTTCTATCTCAGTAACCATAAGACATACATAGTACATTGCCTATTCTTATTTTTCATATGGCACGAAAAAAGAATTTGTCAGTTCACTGAAAAAAAATGCCAAAATAGGTTTCCTCAGAGATACTTGACTACTGGACCAATCTCAAACAACACAGCAGTGTGTTTTCATCCTTTAGTTGTTGAAATGCAATCTAAAAAAGCCTGAAACCTCAGCTTGTTTGAAGAAAGAGGAAATAAAGAACTATTAAATATTTTCAATTAACTGATAATACATGAGTCATTTAATAGGAAAAAATGGCCTTATTATAGAATACTTTCTTTACAATATGAAAGTATTTATTTAGAAGAAACATCATATTTTATTGGTCTAGAAAACACTAATGAATGCCAAAGTTTCCCAAAATTCAGATATATTGTGCATTGAAGCCTTACTGTATAAGACATGGAGTTGTTATTTTTAATCACAATTCCAAAATAACTCAAGCATGCTTTGAATAGTCAAGTATACAAATACTCAAGTACAACTGGAGTGCTGCCTCCAGCTTTGTGGTTCCCATCACACAAAGGACATGGACCTGTTGGAGCAAGCCCAGAGGTGGCCACCAAGGTGATCAGAGAGATGGAGCACCTCTCCTATGAGGAAAGGCTGAGAGAAATGGGATTGTTCAGCCTGGAGAAGGGAAGGCTTCAGGGGGATCTAATTGTGGCCTTACAGTACCTGAGAGGAGCCCACAAGAAAGATAGAGAAGAACTATTTACAAGGGCATGTACTAATAGGAGAAGGGGGAACAGCTCCAAACTGAAAGAGAGTAGGTTTAGATTAGATATTAGGAAGAAATTTTTGACTCTGAGGTTGGTGAGGCCCTGGCACAGGTTGCCCAGGGAAGCTGTGGCTGTCCCATCCCTGAACTGTTCAAGGCCAAGCTAGAGGGGGTTGGAGCAACCTGGGATAGTGAAAGGCATCCCAGCCTATGGCAGAGGCTTGGAACTATGTGATTATGTGATCTGAGTAGAAACACAGATCCGTTCCAACCTGAGCCATTCTGTGATTCTATGTTTTGGATAAACCAGCCAATCAAAATAGCATTATCTCTTGGATAAAGGTAACTTCAGCTAAGAACAATAACGTAATTCAGTAAGTAAAATGTACCTTATCTAAGTTTAATGGAAATTATTGTTCTCCTCATCCTTACTAGAATATATAGTGACATGTTCCTAGTATCCACTTATTCTCCGTTATATAGCAAATTCTAGTGTGACTTGGGAAACCTCATTCTCATAGTCTAATACTTGCTGCATCCTTCCTACTTGATTTCGTCCTTGAAAGCTTGAAGAAAAAGTCCTTCTTTCCCCTGAATACTTATTTTATGCCATTTTCAGCAAAAGTTAACACTGTAATTGGTTTGGGTTACCAATGTCAAGTTGTAGCCATCTGTCAGAGACTCCCTTTGTTAGCAAAGCCAAAATAATCAGAATTTACACTTGGCTTGGGAATCGAGTCTCCAAACAGAAGAAAGAGCTATTAGGAGCCCTACAGTTGCACCTGGTGCTCTTTGGAGGGTTTGGTGCTCCTCATTTCTCCCTCCAGGTCCCAGTGAACTCCCTGAAACAGAGAGCTCTGGGCTTAACGCTTAGTGCTGACACCCTGTGGCCAAGGAAATGACTGAGGATGATCCCTAAAATTTCTATGCTATTACACATCAGAAAAATAGGAAATCAAGGAATAATTTTTAATACAAAGAGATGGGAAGTATTTATTCCCCTGAAGAATTAAACCATGCTTAATTAAAGGAAAGGAAGGAAAAGACTTAGCCAAGGAAACCTTGGATACCAAATAACAAACATAAATTGTTAAACAGTGATGTAACTCAAACCAAGTATTAGTAAACATGCATTGCATTTATACCACAAAGTTTGGTTGATCTGAAAAGTGGACCTGTGTATACACATCCCTTTTCAAGGATTCAACTTCCTTTCAGAAGGATTAAATCACCAGTGATATTAATTTCTTGCTATTCACTACTTCCTGCTGCTGCAGCAGCCTAAAAGACAAGCACAACTGAAACTGAGTTTAATTGTACCTTTTGCTGCTTAGGAATCCAAATTTTTTTCAGGACCTCTGACAGTGGGAAGTCTAATGCCACCTCTGGGTTTGTTGTAAGCACTTTTCACTTGCAGCTACTCTGACTCAGCCCCTCTAAGTTGTCATGTCTGTGTCAACATTCAAACCAATTTGACCAACAAGGATTACACTCAGACATGCAAATGGGAATCTGGTGCACTGATTTCCTCTTATCTTTACCCCAGAAACTGGTAGTTATGCCTAGGGTTGATATGTTGAAGCTGTTTCCCCCTGGTCACCACCTGGTCTCCTAAGGTGACTTTTAACACATGCCATGGGTTACACAGATGTGGGCAGGCTCAGCAGCCTCCTCTGGTATTCACCACTAACAAAATTCCCTTTAGTTACTATTTTAGGCACTAAGGGCATAGTTATTCCTCATTCAGAATAAATTCTTCTCATATTTCATTATTTGTCGATGTGTAACTTCACTGGTGAGACATACATTCAATAGAATTTGCTTTAGCAGAGGAAGACCAAGCCCAACAGCCTAATTTGTGTTACATGGCAAGATGGGATGTATCTTTCTCTGGTTCAGAAAAGATATTTTACTTAAAATTGACCCTTAAATAAAGTTTTTACATTCTTTTATTTCTCATTCATTAAAGAAAAAAAAATAGAAAACTTCTGCAATTACTTCTCTTGAGTGGAAGATGAGAAGAGTTTAGACTAGCAAAGAATTTATAATTTGCCCTACGTGATGCAAAGTTTACCACAATTGGTAGTGGACTCTCTATCTTATAGCCATAAACTGAAGACACTGGTGCTTCCTGTCTATTATCTTGTCTGCTTCACTTACTTAGTTTCTAAGCTCTTGGTCTGTCATATTTATTTGTAAGCAAACCAATTAATAATGGTTGGGAAGGAAACAAATCAGGTACCTCCGAACAGAGCACACAGCTGTACCACAGCAAGACAAGACTGCAGACATGTGTCTACTAAAAACTGAAGCATATCCTCAGACAGAACTTAAAATTTACAGCTGCATATAAATAGTTCCTTCAACCTTTTGCTCTTCCAACCACTAAATTTCTGCTGTCATCCTCAAGCAATGACTATTGAATTCTAGATAATTCGTGCAGTTCACAGATCAAGATTTGTAACAGTTTATTCAAAGCAGATCAATTCAGAATTAGTTTCTCTTAGACAATGAATTAAATTGAAACCTGTGGAAAACATACTCAAAAGACTGTTTTTTCTCCTCAAACATATAATCTCACGTGCCCTACCCTCAAAGAAATCCTACTTCCTTCAGAAAAAATATTTAATAAAGTATCCCCTTCCAAAACAATTGCAAATTTAATTTAACAGTTCCTAAGTTCATTCTGGTTTTCCCTTGTGATTACTAGCTCAGTTCTCCACAGACAAATAACTTTTCTTTAATCACAGCAGAAGAAAGTTGCCCCCTTGTGCATAAGCACTGCAATACAGCCCTTAATTACATAATCATAAAGTATTTTTCCCAAAGGACCCTGTTTCATTCAGCATACCAGATGGAGTACAATCAGGGAATGAACCAGGGATGCAGGGTGATTAAAGATCTATGGGCTTTATTTCAAGAT
>JAOXXN010000364.1:49734085-49748684 GCA_026770055.1 Myrmophylax atrothorax
GAGCTTGGCCGTGGCACTGAGTGCCATGATCTGGTAAAGGGACTGGAGTTGGCCCAAGGGTTGGACTTGATGATCCCGGAGGTCTTTTCCAACCCAATCCATTCTATGATTCTGTGATTCTATACCGCATGGTAAACTGCATGTCAGATGCAAACCATGAGAGAAAAAGGAAAGAGGATTGCCTTGGTCAGTAAAGACTATAACAAGACAATATTTGGATTTTAAAATGCTCTGTTGGCAAAAGTACTGTCCTTAAAATGTCCTTCTAGTGCACTATGGTCAAGGAAAGTTGGTTTTGAAGAGGTTTTTTTTGGTAAATGAGAAGTTAATGCTCTTTGAGTAAGCAAAGTAAGATAGCTTTTGAGTTACGAAAAACAGAGGCAGAGCAATTTGTGTTCAGTTTGAAACAAAAACAGTTATTATAGTCTTTGTATATTTCTTTGTTGATTGTTGTTTTAATCATTGAAATGCATAGATTTCTTTAGTATTCAAGTCAGCTATAAATAAACTTCAAGTTTGTATGCAAAAATTTGCTTTGAGAGAGCTATGAAACAATTCTTTCATGAAATGTGACATAATTTTAAACCTGCACATGGATATTGATTTGACAGTCACTTTTAGATTTTTTAAGAGTATATGTTTGTAATTTTTGTCTAATTTACCGGTTGGAGACAAAGACAGGAAAAAATAATTTTAAAAATTTGTGTTCTGTGATCATCGTGTTATACAGCACCTTGTACAAGACATGTCTTGGGGTTATATTTCCCTATTCTGTGTGTAAATTGTAGAACTTTTCTCACTTGCAAAGGAAATAAGGAACTTTCACTTTCATATCTTACACCCAGAAGGTGAAAGAACTTGAGTGCCAGTGAAAGTCCTTGAGACTGCTAAATTGTCCATTAAAATAAATGTAGCTTACTTGACTTTTAGCTCTGAGAAAAACAAAATTGGCCAATTTTTTTGAATTTGATAAAATAGGCCTTGCAGATGAGTTGAAAGAGCAGAGAAATTACTTTGCAAGATTATGTCAGTGTCAAGGATGTCTTGGAAGGGGTCTTTTCATCAGGAAGTGAAACAGTAATTCAGAGAAAGGCACTTAGAAGCCCTGTGTATTTTGTCTTTGTCTCGTTTTTCCAGTTCAACTAAAATGTCAGTGTGAGCTTCCTGGGGACCATACAGTGCAAATCTTTTCCCTTTTCCCTCATCTCTATTAGTCTGTTTATACCACAGATTATTCTGAGTTGGAAGGGACCCACAAGGATCATCAAGTCCAACTTTATGAAGTCCTTGTGGAATGACTTTCAGGTGATCTTGAAAAATGAAGACATTAGAAGTGACCATGCTTCTCTGCTCAGGTAAGAGGCTACCCAGGTGCAAGCTGCCTGCTGCCCCTGTAAGCCATATGAAACTTCTACACCCTGAGTAGCACTGTCCAATTCTATAGGTCTCCAAACCACATCATAATCACTATTATTTATGCTCTTCTGAGAACATCTTTGTCCAAATATCTCCATATTTACCCTTGCATAGATCAGAAATCTTTTTGAGCAATTGATTAAAAAACCTCAGTGTAATTGGTTTCTTTTAATGACTTTTCCCCTGATATGCAAACTAACTGTAGACTGTTCCAAAGGGTTAAAGCAGAATGTGATCTGCAAAGGATTTACAGATACATTTTGTGCCTTTTACATTTATGTGCTATTAGCTCTAGACTGGTCCTTGACTACTTTTTAGAATGCAACTGAGTGCCTCTTTCGGTTGTGCCTTTAAAAATCCAGCTATAAATCTACATAATTGTTGTTTGAAATGTCTTCATTAGCTCTGGATCAAACTAGTTGAGCTACTGTGTTTAAAGAACACTTGGTGAAAAAGACAGTAGGACTTCCTGAACATAAAAATGGTATCTAGAACCTGAAGGTAAGGAATCTTTCCAAAGTTTGAGGAAATACTGTCTGAAACCAGGTTTTGAATGGAATTCCAGTGCTTGCACACGGATGTGCCCAGGGGAGACATGGAATGGTAGTTCCTGTACATGTGCAATTACAAAGCCAGAGGTTAATGTATCTGGTGCCAGCCACTGAAGTAAACCTATGCTATGTTGTCTTTGTCATGGTACTCCTGCACAAAATGCTCATCATAATTAAAATCATTGATTATATTTTTGTAAAGTTTTTGGCAAAATGCCCTCAAGGGACTGAGGAGTTTCATTATGTTTAGTATTATATTTTCAAATTTGTTTATTATCTTTCGTCCTTGTTGTACCAAAAGGCCCTGGCAGTGCCAGGATCAATTTCTTGTGCTCTAGAACATGAAATGATAAAGGATGCCAATAAAAGAAAAAAGCTTCTGCTTTTTCTTTTAAATCATGAACTTATGAATATATCACAAATTTTGAATTCTTTTTGGAATAGGATTTTGGGGTGATGCTTGCTCATAAACTGACTGCATTTGATATACTGTGTATTTTGCTTTCTTATTTTAAGCAGGGGAACAATAAGAACAATAAACGTTGCTCTTTTATTGTGCTTTTGTAAAATTGGGTTGGCTGAAAGACTGCTTATATTGTAGTGACAAGTTGCTGAAGGTAGACAAGCTACTTTAATTTGTTTCAAAGAAGAAATCATTTTATATACAACTATAAAAGATTCAGTAGTTTATAGCAGCAATAAATTTGCTTAAAGATTTTTAAATTAGTTCCTGTTACTGGTCTGAGCAAATGTTTCTTTTGTAAGTTTTCATCTACAGCAGTGTCTTCCGGTTTTCCAGTGAACAGCATTTTTCTTTCATTATTCTCACATTTATCTTTAGATCCAACAGCTTCTAGCAGAATCTAGGCTGTTTGCCTACATACGAAAGCTAGAAGGGGTCGCAGTTTGTATCACGCATTGTTATGGATGACCTTGAATCATGTTCTCCTGCTTATTTTTTTTTAACTGAATGATCCAAGTGTTTGGTGCCTACATGTTTTGAGCCTATGGTCCACTGCAGCCTCTTACTCTGTCACAGACAGTGTAGACTTCCAAGAGGCACACTGTGTCTGGGTAGAAGTAAAAACATGCTGATACCAAACACTGTCTGCCACGGTGCTTCCTGAAAATCTTCTGCTCTCTTCCCCAGAAGTCACAGCTCTGTCCTGGCCAAGTGATGAGTTAAAGGACAAAAAGTAGTCCCAGTAGAAGGAGCCACTGTGAGCGCAATATATTAATTGTTCTCATGGCAGCAGCTCATTTCTTTTCCAGACTGCTCCAGTGTACACAGAGGCTCAGCTGCACAGATGTGCTGCTCTTAGCAAAATCTGTCATGGGAGTCCTGTCCCTTCCTGGCAGCACTGAATATTCCCTGTAAGGATGAGTGACATATGTCTGTTTCGTGATGCTTTAACAATGTCTGATGGCTTCTGTTGAAAAGGGTTGATGATTTGGGCTTCTAACTGACCAAGACTGCTTACCACTTTGATTGCTTCTTAAAAATCTAATGTATTCATTTTAGAGATTTACATTTATGACTGTCATTAGATGGCAGAAATTTACTGGTAATATCCACATACAAGTACTCTCTTGGTTTGCATGACTATTTGCAATTTAAAGTTACTTGTTTCCCTGTTTCTGAAAATTCTGTGTTTTGCTTCCTTGCATTCTTTCTTGCAAAAACATCAAGAATTCAATATGCTGTGTCAATGGCAAAGCATACTGTTTAGGGATTTGATGGACTCCCAAAACATTATTTTTATGAACTGGAGGGGGAAAAAAATCAAACAAAAATAAAATCTCTAAAGATTTTTGGGTTTTGTGGGGTTTGGTTTTTTGTGTCATCAATATTGCCCCTCCCAAAAAAAAAGATTTTTTTTAAGAACAATAAAAATACAACAGTGAAATCAGTTACAGAAATCCATTCTATTTTCTCTGTGAAACTGTGGAATGGTACCATGATTTTCAGTATTAGAACTGTCTGGACTGTTTTCAGAGTTAAATGTAAAATACTTAGATTCTTGATATTATTCACACACCTAATTTCTTTTAATACTCGTAAGATTAGATGCAACTGTTCTTTGAAGATGGACAGAGTTCTTTATCAAATTTTACTGTAGTCCTAGAACAGATGGTGGTCTTAAAAAAGCCAACTAGTTTTCAACATAAAAGTGAGTTACAAATGTTTTCAAATACAGATTATACCAATGAATCAGAGTCTCAAGAAACTGCTTTACAGCTGGACTTTTATCACAGCTTACTCTTTGTCTTCAAATACATGTTGAGTTAAGAGGGCAATGAAGAACAGAGTATATTGGAGTAACAGTTGAAGATATGGAGAATGTTTGTTTGTTGATAACACTTATTGGTAAATATTTGGAGGTGTCACCTGTCAACAGTGAAACGCAATACAGACAGAAAAAGAATTATTATTCAATAACCTTTTCTTGAGAAGTAAAAGTTTAGCAAAAGAGCATCAGAAGTGTGCCCTATCAAACAAGATGCATCCAGAAAATTGAGCCTTAAAGAGTGCAGAAAATTTCATAAGGCCTGTCTAGACAGTATAAAAAGACATACTGTAAATCATGGGTTTTGAAGAGGTAAACTAGCAAGAGTGTCTTGTACATTTATATTGTGTTCTTTCACTAGATAGTCATATTATTGCAGAAAAGCAAACCTATAATTGTTATAACTAATACCTACAAAAATTTCAGTCCTAAATTATGTGATTAAAGGCTGTAATACTTATAGTAATTTGTTATGGTAAATAATTTGCTATAGTGAGCTTCCTCTTCTATGTCAGCCCTTTTTATCACTAACAGCTTTTCCAATATGAAAGAGTTAAGAGTGTCTTTGGCAATTTTTCTCACTCTCTTTAATGTACAGGTTCCTTAGAGACAAATTTAAAATGAAACTAATGACAGATGACATTGCTAAATTAGATTCTCAAGAGTCATAGCACCCATCTTTTCCATCTCAAATAGATTAGCTGAGTGCTTACAAAAAGGGGTGTGAGTGAATGAACACATTAAAAATATAGTCTCTTATGTGCAACTTTTTTTAAAAAGTGCCTCTCAGAAAGCGTCAAAGTGCATTTAAAAATGTAAAATCTTTGTGATCTTTTCATACTGGTGAAAATACTGATTCGTGTATTTGAGTCTGATACTCTATAAGCTTGCAACCCTTTAACAGTTATCTGTCAGTTTTAAATGAATGTTGTGATGCCTGGTTTTTTTTCTGATGTAAGAGAGCATGTGGTATCAGAAGAGATTTAGGAGAAAAGTGAGAGAATGTCTTCCATAAGTTTTCTCTGTGGATGGAAGTAATGCAGAAATATGTTGACTGTAATTGATGCCTGTGGTAGAATTGCTTTTCAGAACATACTTCACACCCCATCAGAATTTCATATCCTAATCTTGTCAAATGATTGTCTGCCCCTGAGAAACTTGTGACAGCTTCTGTATATGTATGTCATTCATGATAAAAATTTCAAAGTAAAATTTTAAATAATAATTAGACATTTTTATTTCTTAATGAAATTTTTAGCTAACCAAAATAGTAAAAAATAGCATTCAAAAAAATTATTTTTTAGTGCAGTGAGCAGGAGCCTACTAGAAGCCAATATAATCCACTATCAACTCCTGTTAACATATAGAAAAGTCTATTTTGGATTGGAATGAGGGGCCAATCCCCACTGCTGTTGCCCTCTCTTGCCTGCAGGAAAGCCAAGTAGATGGTAATGATGCTGATAGCTTCAGTCCTCCCTTCTTCTGCACCTCCAGGCATCATTCAGTCTCCTTTCCTCAATACGGTGTGCATATTTATCATGCCTGATTTATCAGCTCTGTCTCTTCCCTTCACTTATTGCATCAGAGGGCTGCATGCAGGTTCCTTGTTCTCTCTGTGGCAGAAATCATAGAGTTAATGAAGAGCATCCTGCTCGTGAGTTCTGAGAGGCTCTGAAGAGGAGGAGGCTGGTGGCAGTACAGGTGACGTTGGTAAAGAAAGGACCTATGAAGAGAAATTTCCTGTATGTCCTCATTTCAGGTGCCTGACTGACATCCTGGGTGCGGTGAGCCAAGGCATTACAGAGGGACAAGAGGGTGCAAAAGGGTAAGGGTTCTGAGAATACAGACTAGCCTGGATGTTGTAATGTTTGTTATGACATAGTCTGTGTTTAGTTGTGTTTCCTCCTCACAAGCCTCCTAACTGCTGTTACGCAGTGACAGCCTGCCACCTTCACTGTGCAGCTTTTTTAGAAAGTGGAGCAAGGCCTTAGTGGAAAAACTGTTAAAACTGTTCCACAATCAGCTCTGGTGAAATTTAAATTTATGTTTTATTTTAAGTTATTGTCGTGGTTTAGGAATAGTACTCCCTAATTCAGTGACCTCATTGAGACTCTCCAAAACCACTTCTCTCTCTCTCCCCCCCTTCCCTCTGCTTCCTTCTGTAAAGGAATGCAGTTGAGAACTGGAGGCACAAATTTTGAAGATCATGAGTTGAGATAAAGACAATTTACTGGAAACAACAATGAGGTTAAGAAAAACAAACAGTAACAGAAACTATTAATAAACAAAGTATACAAAATAGAGTGATTCACATGCAAAAATGCTCACTGCAGAGCCCATGACAATAAACTGAAATGTTCTCTGAACATGGTCCTGTGATGCAAAGAGAAACCAGCTGTTCATAGGGACCTTGGGCTGTAACCAGGTTAACCACCTGTTTATTTTCAGAAGCTGAAAGCAGCCCAACCCTTCTTACACATAGAGGCCATCAGTCTTTCCTTTTCTTTCTGTAAGGTCAGCAGTTCAGAGTCTGTGTTGAATAAAACAGGATTTCAGAGTGAGTGAGTAACTTGAATTCCAAGTGATAATTATCAAAGGTCACGATGCAGGTAGAGTGTGACTTCTGCTATCCAAGTGCGGAGGTATTTTATATGAGAACAGGGATGAGGAAAAGGCGATGTGATAGAAAATGCCTTAATTTTCTAAGGCATGTGTGTTTCTGTAAACATTCTTGTCTTCCACAGAGTACAAGAGCTATAGCAATCCTCAGCAGCAAGAAATCTGGCAAGGAAGGCAGGAGACCTGCATGACTGAGTCAGGACCTGCAGGTCAAACTAAAGGGAAAAAAGCAAGTGCAGTGGAAGCAAGGACAGGTGACCTGGGAGGAGTATAGAGATGAACTTCAGTTGTGTCAGGGTGGGGTGATAAAGGCAAAGCTGGAGCTGAACCTGGGAAGAAACACAAAGAATAACAGGAAGGCCTTCCACAGGTATGTCAACAGAAAAGGAAGGTCAAAGAAGGTCTACCCCCACTGGTAAACAATGCTGGGAAACTGGTAATGATGAGGAGTAGGCTGAGGTACTCAACAACCCTTTTGCCTCAGTCTTCAATGGCAACCTCTATCCCACACTTTTGGAGTGGAGGGACAGCAGAATGGGGACTAGGGGAGCAAAATGCCTCCCACTATAAGAGCAGATCAAGTTCATGATCACCTGAGGAAACTGAGGTACATGAGCCTGTGGGACCCAGTGAGATGCATCCCAGAGTCCTGAGACAATTGTCTGATGAAGCTGCCAAGCCACTCTTCATGATACTGGAAAAGTCATGGCAGTCAGGTGAGGTTCCAGGTGACTGGAAAGGGGGAAACATTGTACCCATCTTTTAAAAGGGTAGAAAGGAGGACTCTGGGAATTACTGACCTGCCAGCCTGACCTCTGTGCCTGGGAAGATCATGGAGCAGATCCTCCTGGAAGCTCTGCTAAGGCACATGGAGAACAGGGAAGTGATCTGAGACAGCCAGCAGGGCTTCACCAAGGGCAAGTGCTACCAGACCAACCCAGTGGCCTTCTGTGATGGAAGGATTACACCAATGGACAAGGAAAGGGTTTTAGGTGTCATTTATCTGGACTTTTGTAAAGCCTTTGACGTGGTCCCCCACAATATCTGTCTAATTGGGTTTGGTAAGTGGACTGTTAGATGGGTAGGAGTGCGGTTGGATGGTCACAACCACAATGACTCAGAGTTCTATTGGACATCAGTGACAAGTGGTGTCCCTCAGGAGTCCATACTGAGACCAGTGTTAATATTTTCACCAATGACACAGATGGAGACATCCAGTGCACTCTCAGCAAGTTTGCAAATGACACCAAGCTGAGTGGTGCAGCTGACACACCAGGAGGACAGGGTACCATCCAGAGGGACCTGGATAGGTTTGTGAAGCGGGCCCATGGGAATCTTGTGAGATTTAATAAGACCAAGTGCAAAGAGCTGCACCTGAGTTGGTGCAACCCCTGGTATCAACACAGGCTGGGGGATGAACAGATCGAGAGCAGCCCCGCTGAGAAGGACTTGGAGGTTCTGGTGGTTGAGAGGTTGGACATGAGCCATCCGTGTGCACTCACAGCCCAGAGAGCCAAGTGTGTCCTGGGCTGCATCTAAAACAGGGTGGGCAGCAGGTCGTGGGAGGGGATTCTGCCCCTCTACCCTGGTGAGACCCACCTGCAGTGCTGCATCCGGCTCTGGGGTCCCAGCACAGGAAGAACATGGACCTGTTGGAGCAAGTTCAGAGAGAGGTCATCAAGAGCGGTGGAGCACCTTTCCTATAAGGAAAGGCTGATAGAATTGTCTTTTTTCAGCCTAGAGAAGAGAAGGTTTCAGGGTGACCTAATTACAGCCTTCCAGCATCTGAAGGGAGAACCCACAAGAAAGATGGAGAAGGACTTTTTATAGGAGCATGGAGTGACAGAACAAGGGGGAATGGATTCCATCTAACATAGGGTAAGTTTGGATTAGATACTTGGAAAAAATCAGAAAAACAAAACATGGAGCATATTAGAAAGACACCAGGAAGTCTCTTAGGTGGAGTGTTTTGTTAAATAGGTAGCAAGTAATCAGCTACAACAGCACTTTGTAATGCTGCCAGGAGTTTTGGGTTCTCAAGCACAAAACTCTGCTTAAGTTTTGGCAGAGTTATTTTGCCTAAGGATTATTAGCTTTCTATGGGGGCCCAAATACCTTCTAAATTTGCAGCTGCCAGCATGCTGAGAGGCAGGCAGATTTCATAGAGAAGAACCTGCAAATAGATTGGTGTACCTGCACCATCAAAGTCTAAGAATCTTGCTGGGAATTCCAATTGGCACCAGGTCATCTGCAATACTGATCTTCATATTCCATGTGATTTTGGGTTTCAGTGCTTTAAGAAAGGAAATAAGAGAAAGGAAATTGAAAAAAAAAAAGCAAAACACACCAAACAAAAAAATAAAAGACCCAAACAAAAGAAACCGCCAACAAACCAAAACAAGGTCCAAAACTCCACTCAACAAACAAACTCAACCAACCAAAT
Source organism: Myrmophylax atrothorax (assembly GCA_026770055.1). Classification (NCBI taxonomy): domain Eukaryota; kingdom Metazoa; phylum Chordata; class Aves; order Passeriformes; family Thamnophilidae; genus Myrmophylax; species Myrmophylax atrothorax. Next base: position 49,743,403 of record JAOXXN010000364.1, read on the forward strand.
AAAACCAAACTAGAAATTCAGATGCGACACCACTGACAAATGGGTAGGAGGGAATTGTTGATTACAAAGTGGGTGTTCATAGGTTAATCTGTTAAATAAATATACAGTGAAATAAAAAATTATAAAAATGTCATTATTTATTGTTGATACCCATGGCTGTTTGAGGGTGGTAGGAATATGATGTACTTACTGCCCTTTCTCGTAGCATAGCAATATGGTTTTTTTCTAGCATGATCTGCAGGAGGTTCTGCTCAAAGCCAGTGTTATTGATGGAGGATCCATTCAGAAAAATCTTTTAAAAAATCAATAAAAAAAAGCCTTAAACTAACTGATCCAAACCAAGGAAACTCATTAATTATTTAGAAGTTCTCATGTCCTCTAATAAGACTTTTTATTTCCTTTTCAGTTTAGGACACACTAAAACCAGTGGTTTTCACAGGAAGTTAGAAGTGCCACATAAATGTCAGTAGGAGAGTGTAAAATAACAATTGCCTGTTAAGGAAACTTTGCAACTACACTGAACAATTTGCTGGGATGGCATGGATCACATGATATCCTTGTATTCAGAAAAATATTTTTTAAAAGAGAAATTTTTAACAAGATAGCAGGTTTTAATTAAAAAAATGTCTGGGTACATTTCTGCTATTTAAAATAAAAATATCAAAATACTTAGATTATGAAAATGCTTCATTTATATTTGATCTAAAAAAAGTCATGTTTACTTCCATATAAAAAAACATAATGGCATATTTCAATTAAAACATTTCTGCTTGCAATCTTACCAACTGCAAACACTCCATAATTGTCACATTCTGTGTTTCCAAGTGTCATTAAAAAACACTGTCTTCTGCCTATGTATAGGTTTTCATGCTTGTGCTGATAATAAGAAGATCATTATCAGGGACTGCAAATAACAGTTTTCTCTAGAAGAGCAGTTTGATAGACATGATCTACCTTTTTTGTACACAGTATCAAAATCGGTAGATAAATTAACTAAAGCTTAGGTTTATTGACAGAAAGGGATACATGAATATGAAAAGCATCACACACATGAACAGTAATGTCCTTGGCATATAGAAAGCGATGTATGGTGATGAAATTAATTAACTGTAATATTTAACTATAATGAATATTCCTTTAAAATTATGCCTAGAATTTAAGTTATCTGAAGTTTTAAAAGTGAGAGTTTGCTATAATAATATTTCTTGCTCTCTAATAGTTTAAATTATGTTGGTTGTCTATTATTTTTTATCTTGGGTATAGTACCAGATTTAAAGTGTCATCAATTACTATGGTCCCTTATCCTGTAGCTTCTTAGTGGAGTTTACTGTTAAACATAATTCTTTATTAAATGACTAAGATACAAGCACACTATCTGTGATGCCCAGAGGCCACTTTAACCAATCAATTCCTAAAGCAGGTTTAATTTAGTTTAATTCACAGAAGATCAGAAATGTACAGATTTTATCATAATTGTAAAAATTCTCTGGTCAATACAGCAAGGTGATAAATTATGGTTCAGAACTGTTTAGAAGTACGAAATTATTCCATATTGAATGCAACTTCCTGCCTGCTTGCTTAAGGCAACAGTCACACTGTTTTTATCCCAAATTTTACATTATTTGGTCAGTTTTCCTCCTGCCAGTAGCCAGGTGTCTGTAATGTGGTTCTTCCTCCATTCTTAGTCACTTTTTGGCCATCCATGTCTGTGTGACACACAAGGGAGAATAGAAAGGGTTTCAATAGCTCACTCAGCTTTTATCTACAAGAAACATTCTTATCTGTTTTTCTCCTTGATATCTATCTAGAGACAGTCTGTTGTGCATAACTAAATTGTAGAGCCAGCACACTGATGCATGGTATAGTCTAAACACAAAAAATATTAATCAATAAACTAGAGGGAAAAAAACCCACAATGACGAATTTAGCTTTCAGTCAGTGGCATTAAACATAGTCATAAAAGTGCATTCTGTAATCTCAGGGTCAGATTCACCTGACACATGATAAGAATTGGAAGACGTATAATATAGGAAAAGATTGTTCTGTACTTCTGTCTCATGTAGTTTCACCTAAGCTGCTGCGCACTCTTAGGGACAGGATACCTTATTGGGTCCATTAGTCTGATTTATAATCTAAGAAATTCCACAGGTGGTGTTGGAGATGCTAGATCAGTGGCTAGAGAAGTGTTTTTCTTGCTGAGAACAGCTACTTTGGGTGCCATGCCATGATATACAATGCAGATATGCTGTTCCATTCAGCTCTCCCTCTCTTCACTCTACCAGAAAGAAAGGTTTTCGTTCTCTTTCCACTATCTCAAGGATTCCAGAAATCGTTCTTCACACCACTTTCACATGCATTGTTCCTTTTCTATCTATACCATACTCTCATTTTAAATTGTGAGTTAATAGATACATTCATGAATAGATACAGTTTTAATTGTGCCCTGACCTGCAGTGGGGATGCAGTCCGACTGCATCCAGACCTGCCTGTTTAAGTGCAGGAGAGACATGGCTATACCCACCGGATTTTCAATCACCTCTGTTGTGTTCTTTGAACCCCTTGGCTAGAAACACCTACTTTCTTGCAATACATTAAGTATGCTGAGTGCTTTCAAAATTGCTTGCTATTTTTCTAATTTTATTTTCCTCCTTAGTCTGCTCCTCCTTGTCCACCATACTGGGCCTTGTAGTTCTTTTTTGTTCATTTCTCATAAATTAAGCTTTCTGTATTTATCCATGCAGATTTCAGACATCTTTTATACATAGCTGCTACATTTTCTCCTCAGTAAATATTTTTAAACCCATTTAAACCACGTTACTGGATAGAAATAAAAAAACCCCAACTCACAAGACTATGAAGAGTTAAAAATTAAACCAAGATACATCAAAATTATTTGTAAAAATTGAAAAAGAATTAGAAATATGTATTCTTTCACTAAGAAAGAGGAAAGAATTATACCAATGAAAGAACAGTATAGTATGATTAATTACAGCCTCAGTTCAGCATCAGAATCTGTTGGTGATGATCACTGGAGTCATGCAGGCATGTAAAGGTGAACAAAATTTATGGAAGTTAGTCTCAATGGAAGTTATAAACTTAAATTGTAAGAGTTAAAGACAGCAGGTGCTACTAATAAAAACTAGAAAATCAGCATCAGAAAAAAAATAGCAACTTAAACTGGAATTGTGATCAGCTGTACCATCTTTTTATCAATTAGTCAGGGAAATTAATTTTCATAGTTACTTTAATTTTAGTAACAGGCTCAATACATGGCTATGAGTGACAAGTTAGCTTGGAAACAAGGCTGAATTTACCAATTAAACTTTTATCTCTTCCAAATAAAGGGACCATGATCTGTTAGAATTAAACAGGAATATTTGATCTAGAGCACCTTAGTTGGCTCATTGTATTTGCTATACCAGAAGTTTTCTTGTCTCTTCTACCATTAGCTTTTGAAATCATCATTATTTATACAAAATCTCAGCATTTTTTTGAATTCTTCAATTCATACTCGTGTCTTACATTCTGCAAAGCATCAGACCTGAATTCTGGTGCATACTGTTGCAGACTGGAGAGTCTGGGACAATTCAAAACACAGTAAAGTAGAAATCAACTACATTTTTCACTTCCTTATTTATTTAATCAGTGTCTTCCACTATTTCCCTGGAGATTAATTCAGTTTATCTTAAACCATTACCACACTTCCATTTTTCTATGTGCATGAAGTTTCTGGACTGGTAACACAAAGCTTCCCTGATAAGGACTACAGATTTTCAGACTTAAGTGGCTGTATAAGGAAGATCTGGCCTGTAACAAAAATGATGTCAGAGAACTTTGGGGTCATCAAAATCTTAGTTGGATGGTTTGACTAGAATCCTCACCAACCATACCATTAAGAAACATTGCACTGTAATTTTTAGTTTCCCCTTAGCGCTCCATTGAAAGTATAGGGGGTGTAAATCCTCTTCAAACATCTTGTTTCAGGCTGGAAACAAGCATATCTGTAGATTTATGGAGGAAATACTGAACTGATTATGAATTCTGTGTGCTGCTCTCCATAACAGCATTTGCATGAAGACCACAGGAAAGACTTTCTTTTCTGTATGTATTTTTTCAGTCCCTGTGGTTGTCACTTCCCTGAACAAAAGCCTCAGGTTTTGCACCACAATTGCAAAAGCTCTTGGTGAAAAATATTTCCCAGCACCACCCCAAATACTGGGGTAAGTCATACCCTAGCCCTGTAATTTCTTTGTCATTCAGTGAAGTGCCAAAATCTCTCAGGAGTGTCTTGCACCAAACCAGTACTGCTGTTCTGCACAATGAGCTGAACACAAAGGCCTTTGCCAGTGAAGGGGAAGTTGGATCAATCCTGAAGCCTCTCTGAAGTGTGCAGTGACTGTGTTCCAAGAGTTAAGTCCTTGGAGACTCTGCTATTTGAGTCATCCTGGAACACAACGCTGTGAGCTACCAACTGTAATACTTCAGTTTTAGACAAATATCCAATTTATCCCCATCATCAGGGACCATTTATCTCTAGAAAGTCAACAACCCACAAAATAGATGTTTGTTTATTTAAACATTGCCTTCTAGTAAGTAACACTAACTGTAATTCCAAAATAGCTTACAATCCTAGACAATATTGGAATTCATACCCTTAGACAGAGGGTCATTCTCTTCTAACTGCATAATAACACACACCCTTGATTTTAAAGTAAGTTTATTGATTCATATTGTGCAAATTTTGTACATTAAAAATATATATGTATAATATATACTGTGTATATAAAATTAAGTGGTTCTGCTACTATTTTTCAGCCTGGAAATCAGTGATTATGTGACTAATCACTGGTCTCACATATTTTCCATGTTAATTTGCATATTTCTTTGAATCTTTTCATCCATTAAAACCTGATGGAGAAAAAGCATAGGTTTTTTCTTGGCAATGTCTAGGGATGTACAAAACACAGAGCATTTGAAGGAGCATAAATCAACCGCTCTCTCCATCTACATTCTGCTTTACCCATTTTTCAAAATGAGAGGTACTTTAATAAATAGCAGTTCTTGTCACTATGCAGACACAGTGATGTTGAAAAATCACCCTTAGTCTGGGAAGCAGATTTGCAGTGTTTTTAAGAAAATCAAACTGCAGTTAACTGTATCGCTGCTGTCTGTTTACATTTAAAATATGTTTTCCAGAAAGGTTTTGTAAATAAGTCTATAAAAACAACATTAATTTATTTCTTTTTACTTTTATCTTTCCTTCTAGTTAAGATTTTACTACA
>JAOXXN010000364.1:49772709-49790034 GCA_026770055.1 Myrmophylax atrothorax
ACTGAGTGCCATGATCTGGTAAAGGGACTGGAGTTGGACCAAGGGTTGGACTTGATGATCTCGGCGGTCTTTTCCAAGCCAACTGATTCTCACTTTCCACATGGCAAAAAACATATTAGGCTTTCTTTAATGAAAAGACAGAGCAGAGAGGCCAAGAGACAACAGTGGCCCTGCCCCTGAAATCCACAGACATCTTTGTCAGGACAGGACAAGGCATCAGCTGGGGTGGGCTGGCAGGGACAGTCTGAGTGGAAACCTTGCTCTGCTCTCATGCCCAGTGCAAGGACTTCGTTCCCTACGGCTGCTACATCAGGTTCTTTCAGAAGCAAAAATTTTGCAAGTGTTAAATTAACATCCCAGGTGACATATAAGTTATACATAAACACACGAAACCCTCAAGGTTCCCTGAAAATACAATGCAAAGAATCCCGTTGATCAGAATGAAGTTATATTCTAATGGTAAATCCAACTTCTAATTGCTACCTGAAAGATGAGATATAACAATACATAAAGCAAAAATGAAACATGTTGTAAGTTTTTAGCTATTGTGAATAATAATTTTCAGCTTCTCTTGTATTAGCAGTTATTGGTGAGTTCTATCATCACATAAATTTTTATTGAAGTATTTCAACAATAATGACATTGCATTTTTCAAAAAATACCTAGGCCTACAAAATATTCCAGCAGCAGCATGACAAACAATTTAACTATTATTACCTTTAGTTTAACTCCGCAAGATGCAAAATGAGCATGGTAGGAAAACTGACATACTGAAATCTCAGAGATCTGAAATAATTGGATATTTTCCCCATTTTATGGAGAACACATAAGAGATGATATTTAAGCACATACTGAATAGGAAGTACCAGGGAAAGTTAACCATAAAATCAAAATATCAACCTTACTGAAGCTTTTAAAAGGCAGTTCAAAACATTAAGATAAAGAACTATCTTTGGGTGATGATACTGGATCATCCCTGATGCCATTCAGCTGATAAACAGGCTGTGTACTGTTTAGACATGAAATGGAATCTGAAGGAAATGCCAACTAGGCAAAAATGAAGATGAAATGTCATAAGTGCCTTTTCAAAAGAAAATAAAAACATTCGAAGAAAAAGATAATTTCCCTTTATTTATTTTATACAAAGAAACGTCAATTTGCTATTCTAAACTGATGAACAGCATAATCTAATATCCTATACTAAAATGGCCTCTGGGAACATTAATTATTAATATTAGCCTCAGAATGGCCAAAGTTAAACAAAACCCCTCTTTTCTGCTTGTATGAATAGATGCCTTATAATTTAATATTTTAAAAGAAGTGGTACAGATAATTGGTGCTGGAAATTCCCAATGGCAAACAAAATCTGTCCTAATAGCAGTTGAATAAAGCACCATGCTATTCTTAAAGGGAAAAAAAAAGAAAAGAAAAAGAAAGGTACCAGAACTTCCAGTTCTATCATTAGTATACCAATTGTTAGTATAATAATTTGTGTAGTCCACTGCTTGTTTATCTAACACAGTAACAGGAGAAAGCCACAATTCAAATACGTATTTCCTGCATACTGTGGCCTCTGACTCCTGTGGTAACACAACTGCCCCAAGCATAATGCAGGAATATATGTAAGACAGCATGGTCTTACTGAGACAGCACGACATGCTGAGAATTACAGTGAACAAAAATGTATTCAGATCTTTCTTATATCACACTCTGACCATCCAAACCCATGCATCTATTACTCCAATTACAAGCCTTCTGCAGCTTACAGCAAAGCTAAATCTGTGATGGCTAATTTTCTTTTAATAGAGCTTGGGGTGAATTTCAAATAAAGCACACAAGGGCAAGCAGAATCAACCAGTACAATAAATGAACAGAACCCACATGGCAAAAAACTGTACTTCTCTTCCTTCAAATTCTTTTGTTATCAGCCATGTCAGAATTCAGTGACTTTGAGAAACAGGTAAGAAGGTAGCTCAATTTTTATCCAAAAGCAACTCTTCACCACAGTTCACATCCAATTACATTATAGAATACTTAGAATTCGATAATTGCTCTAAGGTATTATAATGACCTTAAAGTATACAATATTCCTCATATTTAATTTCATGGTTTGGGATACTTATGTTTCCCAGTTTGTTTCTATGCTTTCAGATCAGAATCATATGAGCTCACTAAAGAAAAAAATAATCACTTAGCTCAAATAAGAATTCCAACAACCAGAAGTACTGATTCAGAATTGATTCAACTTTAAATGTAAATGCATTTCTCTAGGATCAAACCACATTTACCAATGTGACAGCAGGAAAAAAATAAGGGGGGTAAATGACTTGAAAATCTATTCTTAAAAGCTGAAAGCTGTTATACAATGTAAACATAAATACTTATATATACATATATACCTGGTATATATACACACCACAAATGCAGCATTCACCTACCTCTCCCAAGTGGCAGCAGCTGAAGTGCCCTGTTTTAGTTAATAAAAGCTCAGCACATGGTACTGTAATGTGCCAGTCAAATTCCAAGTTTGACTAAAAATTATTTTATAGATGTGGCAGAGTAAATATTGGTGGCTTTTTTAACACTAACAACGTATCTACATAAAGTTGCCTATTGAAAGTGACAGTTTTTCAAAGTTCCCATTTGTGGCTTTAACTTTAAACAGAATGGAAATACTTCTAATTGAAAAAAAAATTATTTGAAACATTTTATATAAAGCAGAGATCATCTTATAAATAAAGACTGAAACCATGATTATTCACTACATTTATGGGTGTTTCTTACTGACAATAATTATCTCAAAGACTTATTAATTGATGTGTAATCAACAAATATTATTAACACAATAGTACAGGTTTTTTCATTCAGTAACAAGTAAATATTGTGTGTGAAAGGAAGCTACAGAAATGGAATCCCTTTACACATGAAGTTCTGAATGAATAATAAAAAGACAACTAAAAATGGCAAATGAATTCTTGCACTAAACCTTGAAGAGTTCATGTAGTTTATAGAAAGGCAAACTCATTCCACCACAATGTAGTCTTTCTTCATAAGTCATCACTAGCAGACAAAATTACAGAAACTACAATAAAGGTCTCAGGTATTGCAGCTGGCCAGGAGGAAACACAGTATTTATTTATTCAGAGAAATATCCCATTCTGACAGAGACTGAGCTACTGCAGAATGGAACTGAAGCAGCCACTCTGCTGAGCACTGGAGTGCCTGGAGCCAGCCAAAAGCAGGCACAAAGGAGTATCCAGCGACTGCCTGCCACTGGATTTAGGCAGAGAAATCATGCAGACATGTTGGTTGTTCCCTTTTAGGAAAAAGGAGACCTGCTCAGTTTTGGAGTGAAACCATTACTGTCCTGCTCCCAGGAGACCTGAATCGCTACTGAAACACACTAAGTGAGCAGCATCTGTGCTAAATTGAGTGGGATTGCTTTTCACTCTTTTTGTGATATCGAACTACTGAACCAAGGGAAAAACAGAGATTCACTGGAAAGGAAAGACTAACAACTATTTAGTCTAGTTCTTAAGTTCATGGTTATGAAAGGCTCATGACACTTCTTTCCAAAATTCTATACATTAGCAGTTACCAGGCTTGAGAGGAAAAACATTGTGGAAGCAGAGCAGACCAGGTTAACTACATTAGTAACAGGGAGGAAAGGATTTTCCTAGTAATTTAGATGTAATTAAATTAAATTATACATAGGTAATGGAAACTGTAGAAATCCTGAACTAGTATCTACAGAGTGAGGATTTCATAACAAGAAGGTAAACCAGCCACTTTTAATTCAATGCAAGATTTTTAACAGTACAAAACTAAGGCAAAAAAGAAGCAATAGGAATATGATTGAAAATGAAAGGGCTGAACACAGAACATGATCATCTTACCAAACAACACAACTTAAAAACAGAATATGGGAGACTTCCAGAACACCAATTCACGGACTGAAAGGAAAACTTTAGCTTGAATGCAGTTAGTCCCTGTCCTCTCACACATACAGTGCAGATATTGCAAATAAGTCAACCCAATCTTGTGAAACATGTCCTTGCACACTCAATTGAGTTAGGGTAGCTGCAGTTTCTCTCCTGTACTCTCATGGGATTGGTTTGAAAACTAAACATAAATTACGGACAAATGAATTCATCACATGCAAATTAAAAACTGGAAAAGGAGGCCACTCACAAATGGTTATTAAACCAACTGAAATTATCACATCTCCATGCTTATCTTCTGTTTCTAATTAACAGGGAAATGGAACTACCTAAACAATAGCATATGGTAAAAATGAAAAGCAAGAAACAATTCTTCAACCTCATGTTAATTAAATGGAGATGAAATTACTATATTCATCTGTGCATGTTCAACCACTCTTTTTATTTTTTGACGACATCTTTTCATGCAGCTTTTTTTTCTTTTCTTTTAAGCTCAGTTATTTCTGGTTTTTAAACAGAAACAGAGAGCAAAGAACAAGGGGTATCTGGACACTGGAGGAGATGAAAATGTAGATCAAATAATCACTCAATAATCACATGTATTAAGTCTGATAAATTTTAACATCATATTTGCACCTTAAGAAACAGCACAACACACACAAAAATAGAAAACAAAAAGCACATTAGTTGTTGCACTGTCTCAACTACTGAAGGGCTAAGTTAAAGTATAACTCAAACAGAAATTTCAGAAATCCAGTAAAAATTTGGGTAGAATTTTAAAATACAAAGTTCAAGTATAACTAGTGCAGTTATAACTAAAAAGTGCCATTAGAAATAATTTTAATAGGCTGATGAGTAGCTTTCGGTTTCACATTAACAGGGAGTCAGAGGAGCATTCTAAACTAAATTATGTACTAAATTATGGTCATCTAAACTAAAACATATGTAGGGATTCTGAATGAATCCTTAAATCAACAAATTGAATACTCCAGGAGAAAACAGCACGAAGCAAAACAATTTTATTTTACCATAATCTACAAAATAGAAACCATTTCTAAGTATATATCTTTCAGGAATACTAATCAAAGCCTATCAACCTTTGAATAAACTAAAAATCTTTGGGGTTTTTAACCACTGCTTAGCCCATTTTCTCTCTATCAAACTCAGAAGAATCAGCTCATAAATAAAATAAGCACATCCTGTGCCTCACAACATAAAATCAATAAGAATCTTGAGTACTGCAGAAAATAAGACTGGTAAACACGTACTGGAAATGCATATTTTGATTTACTAACCTGTGTATTTCACCAAAGTAAGCAGTTTTGTTGAATACACTTTCTGCCTGCTTGGTTTCACTCTAAAACTCCTAGATTTACTCAGAATAGGTTTACTGAAAATTTTGGGTTTGCCTTTAAGGAAAGTTCCAGCTCTCTCAGATAATCTCCTGTGAGGACTTGTGATAATGAAGAAATTAAGTATTTTGAAAGCCAAAAGGTAAATCCCCTCCTTGTACCACCGCAGGTCTATGGCACTAACAGAACAAGTCAGATTTCAGCCCCTTTTTTCTGACTTAAGAACTACATGTTGCCATAGTCAGCTTTCTAACTGAAAACAATGAAATCTTGATATGGCAAGGCAATGCTGCACATATTTTCTCTCTGAAATACATTCTCTGAACCACTATGAGCTTTGTAAGCACATCTCAAGAATAGCTGCTCCTGTTCCCTGCTAACCAACTGCCAAACAATATTTCAGAGATACACCAAAGCCACATTGTCATCTACAGCATTTTGAACAGTCCCGTTCCACAGAGATGTGTAAGAATACCCTTTTTCCAGATCTAAAAAACCAACCAAACAACCAAACAACCAAACAACTAATTTTTTCTAAAATTAATAATATTTTGCAGGCAGCATGCTATCACTTAATGAATAAATATTGAAATTTTTTTTCAGTAATTGCAATCATGAACTGTAGTTACCCAGCTACTCCTTTTACCTTTCATTTTCTTTTCTAAGAACACAGGAGTTCTGAACAGGCGCTTCAGATTTAACACTGATCAGGCAGTTTCAGAAACTATTAAGCACTGGAGCATTTATGAGGGTAGTGTAAATCACTAATGCTGTTACTTGCTCTGATTTTTATGCCATTATTTACTGGACAAATAGAGCCAGGCTGAAACACATTCTACCATGACAGAATGCTTACAACACTTTTCTGGAATTTCCCTAAGGGAATATTCCATGAGTTCAGATTGTGCACCAGTTTTTATTCTCTCAGTGTTTCTTATACACCATGACCTTGCAGAATTGTTTAAATCAACTTGCCCTGAATGATTGCAACTGAACAATTCAGTGTTGATAAAAATCCAAGAGCAATGCCACTGAGATCCCAGTCACAGCTTTCCCCAGAAGGGTGTTACACATGACATGGACTGATGTGTCAGTGAGGTGGTCACAGTTCACAACAAACATTCTACCCTGAGAGAAAAAGTAGGTGGAAACGAAGTACGTTCCCGCTGATACAAATGGAGTATAAGCAAAGCAATGGCAGAGTCAAACAGCAGAAGAAACAAGAAAAAGGAATGTCAGGGACAGAAATAAGACTCTCCAAGACCATAAAGACTGACATCCTTCTGTACTACAGAGAAAGCAGTCCAGGCAATTAATACTTTAATATACAGAACTTTAGGTCTTCTCTACTACCTGAGAAACCAGTGGATTTTTATGAAACACACTTCAAACATAACAACTTCTTTGTTGGCCAGGCAAGTGCCTGTAAATTTCAGATAGGATATAAGCCTCAAAGATTGCTTCTTGCCATCATTTATAGTCACTGTATGAATTATGCTCCTTATAATGCAGATCATGATGAAAAGTAATTTTGAACTTATATTAATAGCAACAAACTATAGAGATCAAATAACGCAGTATTTATTTTTACCCAAATGAACAGAAGAGTTTTGAATTAGACAAGCAGTAACGATCTGTTTTCAGAAAACGTGCATAGGGCTCACTCCTGTGATAATAAGCACCACACACACAAACAGCTTCCTTTTCCAATGAGCAAAGGTAAAATGGGGAGAGAAAAAAGAGATCTTCCTTACCTGTGTATACAATTTTTGGACTCAAGATATGCCATACCAGAGGCAGCATCTAATGAAAATTTCACCAGCTGTTTGGTTTTTAGCTCATCCTTCTTTTTTCTTAAAAATGACAGGAAATCACCTCCTAGAAAAACAGACAGATGGACAGTGAGACATGACCAATGGGACAGTCACAGTTAACTCTCATTGGGGGTGGACCAAGCAAAATGAAACCACCAGCTGTTCTCCTTCTCCTCAACCTGAGTCTGGCCCAAGGGTAAGGAAGGAACACACCTTTGAAAATGCATTTTCCCTTAAATATTTGATGCATAAAAGTGAAATCGGCACAGAGTGCTTTTAATACACCCAAAGTCTTCACCAGTGTACATTAAATACAGATTCACTCAAAAATTGTTGAGGAAAATAATTGGTAATTCATAACACATCTAATTCTTCAATCACAAAATGATTGCTGTAGTGGTTTATAAAAACTGTGAATAAAGAGATTAGGTCCTACTAGTTACATGAGAGCAATTAATTTTCAGTTGATCATTAGAAGTGATGTTTCTCAAATTCTACATGTGCATGTTTAGAGGGTAACAAAGTGATCTACTTCTTGGGCAATGTTAACTGAACATTTGACACAGGTAGTGGAAGGTGAACAGCTATTACTGACTTCACAGTCTCCTGCCTTGAAGGAACAAAGTTGTTATCCTCTTGTCTGAGCAGTGGGAGGGGTCAGCATGGAGGATTGCCAAAAAGAAAACTGTGTTAGGAAATAAGCTGGAGAGATATTATACAAACACTGCAAAGACATGTTTGGATTGATATAACTGTATTAAAGATCTTTATAAAATACATTTTACTGTTCCAGGAAAATAAAATGTATTTCATTGGTCCATTGTGTGACTAGCCATTGCTGCAATATTTGTTTCTGTTCACTCAGGACTGAATTCACTATAGTGATTATCTCTTGCAATCAGGCACTGTTACCCCATTTTATATAGTCCCTGTCTTTGCAATGTGAAATCACAGTATATATTGAAAGTTTCATGTGAGATTTTCTTTTTAGGAGGCAATTTCTGTTTTTATTTGATATTGTCAGAAATAAAGTAAGAGAATATTGAAGAAAGTCTGGTGCTATGAAGAGTAACTGCAATGCACTTCAGACATTAAGTTGGAGTTGCCCTTCACTCCCAGACTGGGTAACACACAGACAGGAAATCAAGAGGTGACAGGATGACCTTTACTCTAAAGCCAATTTGAAATACTCTCTGTTTTGCAAAACATGGTTACACACAACACATTTCCAAAGTGTGACAAGAGTGAATCTTGGGAGAGTCAATTTTAAACTAATGAAATCTTAAAAGTACAAATGACTATCGCAAACTGAACTGGGTAATAATCACCTTTTCTTTAATCTGAGAGGTTAGTGACATAGTCTGGTAACTGGCAAAATGTAGGTATTGTCAGAGAGAAGTAAGATAAACACTCCAATTAAATATGTGCTCTTTCTTACACATGTAAACAGAATTATTCTGTTAAAAATAATTTTTACACACTTCCCCCCTCTAACACATACAACAAGCTGATACAAATTATTTTACTTATATACTGAGAACTCCCTGTTCTGTATACAGGAATCATCTTTTAATTAGTAACTATGATTACATGCCTTTATGAAGTTTTGCAACCTTGACAAACTGTGGTGTTACTTAAATAAGAGCAGTGAATCAAGGAAGTTTACAAAAGAAAAAACCCAAACATTTAAGAGCATCTTAAAAAAACCCTACTCTCAATCCACCAATGTTTCAATATTGAAGACTGAGAATTTCTAACAACTTCCTGCAGGAAGAACTGAAAAGAAAGATAAAGCTCCAGTTGGTATTTGGGAAAAAAAACACAAAACCAAACCCGTAACAACAAACCCTTATCAATTTATATAAACTAAAAATTTCTATAACAACATCAGTATAAATCTAAATACATATTCCTCACAATTCATATAAATTTTTTGTACAAGTAAGTTACTGCTCTCCACAGTCAACAGCAAAGCAATCTGTTCTCAAGTAACAAGCTACCAAGGGAACAAAAGAAAATCTACTCATAACCACTAAAAAATTTCAAAATAATACATGTTACAACTTTGTTTCTGATATGCTCAGGCAATCAGACTAAGATCCTAATTTTCATCACTTTGTTTCTGAGTAAGTTAAAAGCTTCCCAGCTCTTTACATCAGAACATGTCACAAACTGGCAGAGCACAAGCCTGTAACTTCCCAAGGCAATCCAATGTCATCAAGAAGGGATTTGGACCTGCTAAATTTCCTGTGTGGCATGCACTGTATGATGTTCCAGAGTTTTAAGGAAAACCAGCACAGTATAATCTGAGCTGCAGCAATGTACTTGATGCCTATCACCAAAACGTTCTAATAAAACAATTTTGATCTGTCTCAAAGTTTTTTCAGTAGCTGTTCTGTTTTCTTGTATCTGTCCTTGCACAGAGATAACAAAAAAACATCTTTTGAATATTCTCTCCAACAGTCATTTGAAAGCACTGTTAGTTGCAGACACAACAAAAGAGCCAAGTGATATGCATGTCATTATGTACAAGATATGTCGTGATAGGCTAAGTCCGATTATCCTCAACCTTGTGATATTAGCATAGGTTTAAATGTCTGTCCTTTAAGTAACAGAATTATTCTTAAGTAAATTCTGAATTTTACTTTGGTCAATGTTCCAGCTATCCATCTTTACAGCAAAGCATCCACATTAATATCTTCCAAGTTTAATTAGGAGGATTTCACTACAAACTCTTCACTGTGGAACTGTGACTATGTAATATGTGCTTATTAAAATAAGTTTAGATATAAAATGCTCTGATTCACTATTTGCAACACATAGTGTTATTTCCAGCATAACAGCTATTGATAAAAATGAAATAAACAGACCAATTAGATTATGAAACAACTGATACAAAACTAGATGACTACATCATAGTAAGCCATGTTTTCTCTTTATGGGGAATTTCCATTGTATTCTGCACAGCTACCTCTTCACTCAGTTAATGGCCCACAACACTACCAGGAAATGAGGTTTGAGACCATTCTATGTATTATCACCAAGCAGAAACTGACTACCTGTTTTGGGTTTGCAGGAGGATAAATAACAGTACTGGAGTTCCTGCCTAATACAACAGAATTATTTCATTAAGTAGATGACAAAATGGAGCTCATAAGCTGCAGCTCCATGAGAGCAGCCTGCTATAACTGGATTCCTGAAAACAGCCCTTCATGTATTTTGCTGTGAATGGGAACTATTTCCCATTATATGCAGAAATTCTGAGAGTGTGAAAATAACACACATCAGCAGCTCCTGGTTTTGGCTGTACTTTACAGCATAAACTTGATGTTATGCATTACACAGCCTTTCAAGGCAATAAAACAGTTACTCAATGGTGAACAGAAAAGTAAGCCAATGCTTCGCAAGAGAAAAAAACCCTATTTGTGATCTGTGAGAAGAAATCCAAATACAAAAATCAGCAATGAAGTATGTTAAATACTTTCACAAAACATTTAGTTATGGCAATCTCTGACTTAAATTGCATTTTAATCAACTATGACTACATACTTCAGTGTTCTCCTGAGCTGGTGCTAACACTGGCACTCACCTACTTGGTCCAGGTACTGTTGGAATCATTTTGATAACCAATATTGACAATGAGCATAATTGAAGTATGTTTTAAAATTATGATGGGAAATATCCCACTTAATTGATACATGGGTATATAGACATATTGTTTATATATTGTATCTCTATATAATATCACATCATTTCAATAGCAAGTAATTAAACAAATGTGTTAATACAATAGCAATTGTTAAGAATTATATGAAATTATATGTATCATTACTCATATACAGGTTTTAGTAAAGCAGGATAATTGCCTTTGTTAAACAGCCTTCTTAATTAGTAGTTTGTTTAAAGAGGTCACTTAATTCTTCTTACATTTACACACATACTCATCATGCAGACAAAGCATATGCTTCTCACCACACCTCCTAATGATCACCTAACCCAGGATTTGATATTCGTAATTGTTTTATAGGCTAGTGCAATATTATTGACACGACTTTTATCCGCACCTGTAAATATTCATAAATTTTGAGGATTTATATGGTTAGTCTTTTAACTAGCTTAAGGCAATTTAGAGTTTCTTTAATGCCCAGTAACTTAATCCCATATACATTATCAAAAAACTCCATACCCGAACACAGCTATTTATAACTAAAATAGTATAAATGCATCTCTAGCAATTCTAGAAGACAGCCTTTTAAGAAAGTAAGCACCTATTTGACTAACAATTGAAATTGTAAGGGTTTAGAAATGCTGAGGCACTCATTTGCTTTATAATAGTGTGCCTTCACTTTTCAACTAAGGGATCATTTGTGTGCAGTGTTTCCATTTCCTTTTTTAAAATTCTTTTATTTTACATAGGTGGTCACAGAAACTGTAAATAAACCCAAGGTTTTTACCTGCCTACTGATTACTGTTGTGAAATCAGTTAAAACTTCATTTTTCCTTTTGAGCAAAGCAAATAAAAGTTGTTACAATCACGCAAAGTGTTACTATTGTAATATTGACAATGGTAGTAACGCAGTATGAGTTGAAATGTCTATATATGAAATCAAAAGAAAGGAAAAAAAAAAAAAAAAGAGAAGAATAGTGTGCACTGAGACCAAGGCCATACAGAGAAAATGTGGCTTGCACCAGAATTGTGTTGTGGATGACTTTTTAGAAGACAACCTGTGATGAGACCACAAAGGAGACATCTCAGTAGCACAAAATAACTGCTCTATGATGAAATGAAGATGAGAAGGTTCCACCATATTTCATGTGCTATTTCACTTCCTTATAACAGGATGACAGGCTACAGACATACAAACAAATAAGGAAAATACTGACAATTGTCAGCAGCCTTGCTTCACATTTCAGGTGGACCAAACAAGCTAGAGAGTGAAGCAGCGTCCCAGGCAGCACAGATGCCTGTCCGAAACCAAGCCATCATTGGTCAAGAGGAAAACAGGAATCACAGCAAGACATCAGTAACTTGCCTTGTCTTCTGCGCTAAAATACTCTGAACTCCCATGTGGCTCCAAGGATATGGGACTATGAGTGGGTAGATAAAACCTACTTCAGAAACTAACTAAAAGGAAAATCATCTTTTCCTAGAAGGTTTTCCATTTCTTCAACAGTGAATTCCCATAAGTGTACTATGCTTAAAAATCAATAATCAAAGGCCTTGGAAAGGATTCCACATTAGAGTCATGATAGCTGATGTGAAACAGAACATACATGAAGAACAGGGGGTTTTAATCTAAAGAAAAACTGAGCATTTTTTTAAATGCAGACTAATTAAATGGCTGCAGTTACTTAAAAGCTGTTCTAGGCAAAGCAAAAATAATACTGTGAATATCAATGAATTAAAATAAATAAGATGCATGCAGAGGTTTTTGAAGCTACCAAAACAGTTCACTAATTTTTTATTTGGTTCTTTTTATTCAGTATTCCATCAGATATTTCAGTTTCATCAACTTGCCAATTTTATTTTTTGTACAGTATTGATACAAAATATATCATCATCAAAGTCTAAAACATTTCAAGAGATAAAAGTCAAACTCTAGACTGAAATGTTAACATAAAAGAAGACTGCAGAGCAGAGCTTTGTTCTTGTTTGATGAAACAGAGAAGCTCTGAGACGAAAGGAATTTTTAATCACCACCTCCTATACCCCAGCAAAGGAATCTGCCTGTTCCTCCTCTTGGTATTCTTGCAGCTGGAACCCATGCAGCAAAGAAGGACCAGAGACCCATGTGAATATACAGGACTAAGCACAAGGGAAAGGAGCAAGAAACGGGGTCTGTGTATCCATGTGTGTGTGTGTGCTGCAAGAGGGCCCAGAGGAGCGGGTGAGGTTGGACACAGGGAGAAAAGGAATCCGTGGGAGGGTGTCTGGCTCATTGGGTACGTGGCCAACAAGAGAGGAGACAGCAGAGGGAAGCAGAAGCACAGCCAACTGCAGAGACACAAAAGAAAAATGGAAGGTGGAAGCTTACCTGAGTTCAAGAGGATAAACTGAGAGAGAGACAAAACCGAGAGAAGCAGACAGGGATCTCTATGAAGAGAAACTGTAGAATAGAAAGGAGGTGGCTTTGCCAACAGGTGATAATGAGAAGATAACTTATTTGACCAGACAAAAAAAGAAGAACTGAATAGAAAACAAAGCCAGGCAATCACTATCACTGCACCTTATCTCTAATTGGAATTTGACAAGAATTTGATAGAATTTTTTTTTAATTTTCTTTATTGATTTTTGACAGTATGCAGTAAAGATTCAGGATATGACTGCAAGACAGGACAGTGATCTGAAATTGATGAAAAAAGACAGCTACTGAGCATGCACGATATAGCTCATGGGGCAGATCATACAAAACTTTAATAAAGTTTTAAGGGCTGAAAGAGAAGCAATTAGAAAAAATCCCGAATTATCTCTATAGAGATCTCAGTGCCTCCAGAAATAGAGGAAATAGAAAAATAAAAACACCAAAGCTGAAAATACAGCAGCTGAATCACACAATGTGAAACTAAGAGTTCAGATTTTTTCCAGCATCAATCAGCATTCCAGGCCTGTGCATGAAATCAGCATCACCTCTGAGACAGTGGGGCTAATTATAGGCTCAGGTAAGCCACAGTGTACATTTACTTCAGCTGCTCTTGGCGTTCACTCTCCTTTACTCCAGATAATAATTCATTTAGCAGAAAAGCTCAGTAATATGGATATGGTACATTATATCAATGCAAAATAACACATACCTCAGTCTCAGCACTGAGACTTCAGCTGAAAGTGGGCTTGTTGGCTCCAGTGCAAGTAATAGAAGAAATACACAAAGTCAGCTGTGATTTGGTGTTACATCTTAAAGAATCATTACATACAGAAAATAGCAATTCTATAATTTAAGATTTAGTAAGCTGTACCAGCTCTACCTCAGCACCAGCTATAATGGATCTGTAGAATTTCCACACTTTATGCCATGTAGCCCTTTTTTCCAATGAAGACCAAAGCAGAGCCTGATAGGTCAGGCAGAACACGGGGCTTTATTTGCAAATGCTTCTAACCTAACAACCTATGGAGGTAAAAAGTGCTGTAACATACAGAAAGTAGCAATGGGGTCACCTTTCAGAAGAGAGAGTGAGTGAGTGAGCCAGGCCAGGCCAAAGTCAGTGGCAGGTAGGACAGCATGAAAAGGGTACAGAGGCAACCCCAGAGCTTGGATTAAGAACCAGAGAATCCCTAAGGCTGGAAAAGGCCTCCAAGATCATCAGGTTCAACCTTCCACCAAATACCACCAGAGTGGTTACGGGCACTACAGAAATGGCTCTGCTCCTCCTGAACGTGCCCGGGAGTAGTGCAGTTTTGACATCGAGCAGAGCTGCACCCGAGGTAATAAAACCTGTCACCTCTGATTTGTTTCTGCATCAACAGCACAGGCAATTTGCATCCCAAATGATTCAGAACAAATCTGAACAGGTTACCTTATCCGGTAGCAAAGATGGAAGTTACGACCTTGCTGAACTCCACCTTGGAAGTTGGGTATGTATGTCTGGATACAAGCTGAATATATTGAACCCGAATTCCAACAACCCTCACACAGTATTAGATTAATGGATATTTCCACAGTTGTTCATACGTACAAGCATAGCTGTGCCTGTTTCCATCTGCCAGAGCTCAGAACATCCACACATGTCAGCATGAGTCTAAATAAAACAAGTTGCTCACAAACAGGGAGATGCTTTTTTGCAACTATGTATTCGTTATCAGCAGGAAGTCTGTGGTGGCATCAGGAATATGCAGTAGTACTCCAGGGAAACATCTACAATGCATTCAGTATCAGAATGAAAAGTGTCCATAAATGCCCACTGAGGGCAGGGAATCACATTCCGAGCAGACCCCAGACAGAACAGACTAAACACAGTCTACAGGCTCAGAAGGAATCAGGAGAAAACAAAGAGCTCCTGGAAGACTTGAGAGCTGTATCAGGCAAGGATCTGGTACAGAAATGAGATTAGTTTTCATAATATCAAAATAAATAATATACTTACAATGCATTATATTACCATAATGTATAAGCTAGAAGAAGCTAAATTAAGACTCAATAGACAAGACAGATTCTTGAATTGCCTAATTTTTGAAAGCCTGATTTAACAAAAGGAAAATGCATTCAAAATATTTCTGGGGTTATAATTTTGGCTACTAATGGCTACTAAATGTTTGAATATATAGAAACCTGAAACAGAAGGTAGGCTATCAACCTGTGATTAAGCAGTACAACAGCTGAAAGGAGCAGGCCACAAAACGTGACTTCAGGCTTCATTCTACCACCTTGAATCAAGAACTGGAACATACGAAGATGTTTCTATCTACTCCTAATCAGACAAATCCTGCCAGAGAGAGCTGCTGCAGGCAGGATGATGGTGCTTATCTGGACTGCCCATGCAGCCTTTGCTGAAGGGACAGAGGCACCGTACAAGATTCTACAAGATAAACTGTTGAAACAGTTGCATTAAGTGGTAACTGCACCACAGGACTCCACATCAATCTTCAAAATGCCCCATTCTAGAACACACGTTGCATGAACATGCCAAGTCCTTAACATCTAAATTAAATTCTTCTTTCAGGGCAAGCTTAAGTTCAAGTAAATTTAAATGAACATAAGAAGGAGAAGAAAGAATGCTGTGGCTTAGAAGTGCTTTTTGCATCTTACAAATTACACTTGATTTTGATTTGGTTTTCCCCTAAAGAAAGATTAAAAAATATTCAAAAATTTAAGAGGACTCCTGTAGTTTATTTGATTACACGGGAGATTGCATGATAGATAGTGAGCATGTGAAAATGCAGTTAAGTGATCCTGAGTATTTCAATGAATTAAAACTCAGTTTGTGATCCATGATTACTAAGAGAAAAATTGGGAACAGGAAGATAACAGGGAAAAAGGGTAAAGAGAAGGGTATCCTAGCTCCTTCTTTTCCATGAAAAGATGCTGAATTCACTTTGAAAAGAATGGGAAGCAGGCTCTATCAACCCCTACAGCATTTTCCTGGCAATTTTCACCAAAAAAATTCATCATCCATTTCTCTCAGGCTGTCAGTCTGCACTCTGGCAGTAGTCCAGGCAGTCTTTTTGATCACTGGCTAAATTTGCTAAAAATGAGCTGTTATGAAAACTCCTTATGCCCCACGTGGCCTTAAGAGACAATGGCAAATAGTTCTTTTGCTGTTCTGAATACCAAAGCAGCTCTTCATAATTATTTTTCTTTTTCTTTCTGTTTTAAGGTCAACAATGCAAGATAAAGTACAAAAACCCCACTGGGAAAATAGAAACAGAGCAAGGAAAAAATGAATAAATTAACGCAGACAATATGAGTAAAATGCTCAGTTTTCCAGACTGAGTTGGCATGACAGAAAAGTTACACACTTTCTCACACGAACCACACTTTTACACAAAGTTCTGCTGTTCCTCTGTTTGTAAACCATCTCTGACAGAGGCTTACCTACACTAGAAAATTCCAGAGGTTGCAAATATGCAGCGACCCTCACTGAACAACTTTAAGACTAGAATCCCACATTTACTACATTACTGTTCAGTCAGATTAGTCAAGTCCATAAGACAATATTAACTCATGGCATTATACTAAGACCAAGCATCTGGCAAATCTCAGCATATAGGATTTCTCTTCCCAAAATTCATTAGCAGCTCTCATTTTAACTTCTTCTGTCTTTCTTAGGACAAATAGAGTACTTAAAGTGTATCACAACAGATTATTACAAAGTTACTGTATCAAGTTATGAAATATTGCAGTATTCATATTTTTAGATCCAAAGAGACCAGAAAAACACTACAACAAATATCACCTTTGCAACAAACCTTATGAAACCATCTTAGCCCACATTTCATTATGAGGTAGTAAAAAGAAAGGAAGAATACTGCAAAGAAAATGACTAATAGCAACCAATATAATTATCAGAGTTCTTCATAATACTAACATGTTGCAATAGTTTAATTTTTGTAAGCAGAAGTTTTGAAAGCTATGAAAATGCTGGGTGATAAACAAACACTTGAGAATCTGTATTGGGTTTGCATGGCAAGGTTTTGGTGTTGTAGGGGGCCTCAGGGGTGTCTTCTGTGAGCAGCTGCCAGAAGCTTCCCCCATGTCCAACAGAGCCAGTGCCAGCTGGCTCCAG
>JAOXXN010000364.1:49790134-49810527 GCA_026770055.1 Myrmophylax atrothorax
CATGGAGCACGACAGGGATGCACAGATCCACCGGCAGCCCATGGAGCACCACAGGGATGCACAGATCCTCTTGCAGCCCATGGAGCACCACAGGGATGCACAGATCCTCTTGCAGACCATGGAGCACCACAGGGATGCACAGATCCACCTGCAGCCCATGGAGCACGACAGGGATGCACAGATCCACCTGCAGCCCATGGAGCACCACAGGGATGCACAGATCCACCTGCAGCTCATGGAGCACCAACCACAGGGATGCACAGATCCCCTTGCAGCCTGTGGAGCCCCAGAGGGATGCAGCCTATGGCAAGGACTCACGTTGGAGAAGTAAATGGAAGATATTTCCTGTGGGAGGTACCCCAAGCTGGAGCTGGACAAGAGTGGGAGGAGCCCCTGAGGATATGAAATGCACAGGTGGTTGTGCTCATCAAATTTTAACAGTATTTGTATTTTCAAACTAGTAACAACAGTTGTCACAGAAAAAGTAAGTACCATACAAGAAGAGGAAATCTCTATGATAATTTCTCTGTTAACAAAATGTTTTAATACAAAGATAATTTTTGAATTGTTTTCTCAGTTCTTATTCTGCTAAAAATGCCACAGAAAAAAACCTACACACTGTAAAATTGGGTCATTTTTTGTTACAGGGCAGTTGGGAAGCCCTTATAAGGATCTGGGCAGTATGTCCTTTCAGTTAACATTTCAATGTCATTAGGGTACAAAGAATAAAATTAATTATTTGCAAGAGTACTTTAAAGGTTATTGCAAATTTATCCATTACACAATCACAAATCAACATTTTAAAACCATCTGCTTTGCTACATTGCTTTTTCACAGCAGCTATCATAACTCAAGCCTGCTAATCAGATTTGTGTATAGATATCAACTTTAAAAATATATCAAACTTTTATGAGAAAAATAGTAAAGGTTTATTAATTCCATTTCAATGGCTGTCTTGGAAATTTTGGGAAGGAAAGGGAGGACAAATTGCTTAGGATTTTAAAAAAAAATTAGCTTTATTTTTCAGTAACTCTCATTGCAAATTCCTGAATGGCTGTTTTATGTCATATTTCTTGTATACAAGTAACTTTCCATGTGCACATGAAGGAAATTGCTCCTACATGCAGTTTAGCTTCTATTCATATATGACGAGGAATATTTCAATTACAGTTTGTTTCTTTTTATCAATTAGAAGAACAGCTCTTAGAAAGCAATAATAAATCTAAATTATACAATAAATAAACAGTGCAGTACACAAAACAGAAGCACATACCTTTGAAATAATGCTCTCACTGATTGAGGGTTATTTATTAGTAGGTAGCCACTACAACTTACTGAGATTGTTACTTGTGGTTTGTGTGTCACAAAGAATAAAAATCAGTTGACAGAAAATGCTTTTCTGTACTGAAGAAACTATTCATTACACATCTTTACTTGGGCAACAGTACCAGCTGCTTACTCGAAAACCAGGAGAATTCAGCTCTTTAAAAAATATCCCAGTAGCTTTTTTCCTGTATTAAAAAACATGTCTCCCAATATACATTCTTTAAAATGTGAGAGAGAAGCTTATCTTGTAATGCTCATTGGGCGTATTTTATTAGACAACTATAAAATACGTTTTTGTTTCAAAAGTTGTTCTGAACTCCCAGTCCTCAGAACAAATTATCTTTCACCAGTTTACTGGACTCCTTTAACTCAATAGATGCCTCCTGCAGGTTCTCTTATTCCTGTGTTGTCAAGGCAGTGGAAAAACCATCCTAAGTCCATGTCATCATCAATGGTACCATCACAGAAATATAGTTACAAATACAGAAGATGCCCAAGTTCTGTCTTGTAAGGCCTTCTCCTTTTTCAGTTTGAAGTACTGGTTTTTTTTTCATTAGATGTTGATTGAGAAATGAGGAGGTCTAGAGTTATCCCAAACAACTCCAGAAAAAGATGCCACATTCTGCTTACAGGAGATTCCTTCCCACTTGTAGAGGAATCTCCGGAAAGACCTGCAGGACAAGGCTAAGGATGGACAGACTTGGCCCCTAAGAAGCCAGGCAATGGCAGGGAGATTGCATGTATTTTTCTACATGTCATCCCTTGAAAGACTTTTCTCATTTCTTGACAGTTGGTGGATTGCAAGAAGGATAACCAAGTCCTTCCATCTGTACTGGATTGACTCTCGGTGGACATCAACATGACCAACACCAAGTAAGTAAATGATGATTCTTCACTAACATACATAATTTCTCATCTTTACTTTCACCTTGGCTAAGGATCCACAATATGCTCTGCTACATAATTTATTGTTTCAGTTAAACCTTGCCACATCATCCACCTTGACAGCTTTTTATCCACGTGACTCTTACTCCAGGACATGTGTCACATCAACACACACCTCCCCATCCCCACAAGAAAAAGGGTCTTTTTCTACCTGTAAAGGATAATTATCTTTGACAAGTTTCTTTATTTCTCTGTCACTTGTTGGCAACATCTGGACTATTTTTGCATGTAACAATGGACAGACACAGGCTTAAATACGTATCTGCAACCATTCTCTATTTACTTCACTGATGACTTTATCCATATGTATAGTTTTTAATCCTATTTATGTCTGCAACAAAGGAAGAAGATTTCTCTGCAGAGACAGTTTATGACAGAATCACTAACAGAGTAGCATCTCTCTACACAAAGCAGTAAGTTGCAAAATACATTTTTAATACCTGAATAAATTAGGACTCTAAATTGAAATCAGAATCTGGAATGCAAAGCAGAATTAACTGCTATGGAACCACACTACAGTGATCTCAAAAGACACAGCAACTGTACAGCCTACATTTAGTTAGGATCTAAAACCAGCAGAAAGTTGCAAATATTAAACAGAACTCAGAAAAAAAAAACCAGGAGAAATCCCTCATTTTATGGAGATGCTTCTAATTTTTTTCCTCAAGGAAAGAACTGTCAGACATTTATTAATTACATGCCTTCTCATCCATACATTGAGAGAATACAATTCTAAGCTAAAACATGACATTTTTAGTTATTAAACAGAACATCAGAGTTAAACTGCCTAAACACCTTCAAGCATAAACAAATTTAAGACAAAACACAGACAATAAAGGTAAATGTCAAGTGCAAGACAAGTTTACCACTATTCTGTTCTTCAAGGGGCAGCATTAAATACCAATTCAGAGCACTGTGAACTATCATTTTTCTGTAATCTCATCAAAAGTGTCATTAGAAGACAGAAAAGGAGTAACACCAGAATCATTGCTTCTCTGAATTGATCTAAGTGGTTTGTCTTTCCTTTGCCAACCTCTCCAGAGTTGGCCTCCCTATGGATCCCTGATGCTTCAGTCCCTCTCCTGGTGTGCTCACCAAGGCCTCAGAGCCCACGGGAAGTGATGGATCACACAGCACAGTGTTTGTGGGGACAGGCAGGCAGAGAACACCACCAAAGCAAGGCAACCATTTTCTCTGCAAGAATTTTCTTGCAAATTCAGAGCAAAGAGACCAGAGAATGTTTGGTTAGATTTGGACTGTAAAATAGGCATGAGAAGAAAAGTTGTCACTAATTCCTCCTCAATTGTGTTAGTATGTTTCAACTCCTTGTCCTGAAAAACCTGAACCAGAGTGATAAAGGTGTTAAAAGATCAGGATTTACTTTTATCCTCAGAGGTATCTGGAGAAGCTGATTGCCAAGTACCCCCCAAAACTGAGGACACTGCTTTTAGTCTTCAGTTTAATAAAGTTAATCACTCATACAAATCTAATAATCTAATATAATCTAATTGAATAAAGGCAGAAAACTCCACAGGTCAAATATTTCATCAGTGCTCTTGTACTAAGGCCAGCATTCAAGAGTTATAAACAATGTAAGTATTTTTGAATAAAATCATTCTCAAAGCTTCTTCTTGCTGTAGTTTTGAAGATAAATCCAGGGATAAATAAAGCTAGAGGCTACCAAACAAACACATCTTCCAGCTGCTGAGAAAATCAACAGAGAGGTAAAATTGCCCAAAAGCTGTTATCATTCCAACAATCTGAAATTCTCTCCAGCCATTGCCGAATAAAATGAACTCCAGATTCCAAAAATAAATCAAAATCAACCCATAAACTAAACAACACATTTTGGTAAGGAAGAAAAATTAAAATCAAAACATTACCCAGATGTGAAGTTTCTTTAAAGACATCTTAACATTCACTACCTAATTCCACTGTTAGAGGAAATACGATTCAGTATCTTGTCAGGAGAAAAAAACGAAGCTTCTGTTGTCTTGAAATGCTACAGTAAAACTCAGAATGGATTTGTGGAGGTCACTTCACTCCAAGCTAATAGAACATAGTATTTAAGAAGATTTGTAACACAGCTACTTTTGAGGTCAGTGACAAGAATGCAGAAAAAGACAAACAGAAAACAATACATTTTACATTATGGAAACAATACCTGTGAAAATATGCTGAAAAAAAAGAGAAAAAAATTACCTGGAACAAGCTCCATAACAATATAAATAGGTTGTCGTTGTGTGCAAACTCCAATAAGTTTTACAATATTAGGATGATCATATTGTTTGAGTATTCTGCAAAACATACAGCAAGTTAATTAAATTAATACACTTTATTGTAAAAACTGATTAAATATTACAGGAAAATACCTTAAACCCTTAATGTTATTTTAATGGAATATGTCATTACGTTGTCATTAAAAAAAAAAATCAATGCAACAGATCAATCATCTCTGTTTGAAATGGAGAGCATACTGATTCACTCATAAATCAAAACCCAACACTGCATTATTCTCATTGTAATTTTTTTTTGTCTACATAACATTTATCCATATAACTGAAAACCAGCCTGACAGTCTTGCAGTTTCCCAGAACACTTGTAATTAAACAGCATTTTTGTGGTGGACCAGATGCAGAGCTACATCAAAAAATACTCACAGCAAGCTCTGCACTTCCCTGCTGCACTTCTCAAAAGCACACTCATTCCAATTTTACTTCGTGAGATTAATTAATACTATAAGTTTTCAAAGACTGTAAGTACTGCAATTTTAATTTTGAGAATTAAATGAAAACATGTACATCTTCTTAGACAATGCTTTAATAAGAACATTTGCGGACTAAAACAGCATGCTATGATTTATAAGTGAAATGAAAAGCAAGAAAGAATTCTACAGAGATCTTGTAACATAAATGTTCCTTCTGATATTTGCTGACTGAGCGCATCTCCTCTTCTTCCCTTTTTTACTGCAAGAGTAGTAAAATACTAACCCCCTTAGTTCATACATACTTAGTGAAAAATAAGACTTTTTTTTTTTGAGTGTTGTCAAGCTGCTTAACAAATGAAACATCTCTGCAGGTGCCAAGTTACAGGCTTTTTAAAATAGTTCCATAGCAAGGGTGTCTATCTTAATTTTATAAATGTAGTTAGTATCTTTTACTTTCCCATATTGATCATACTAGTTGGCAAGTAAAAATTAAAACATGTGAAGTTTCATAGCAAGAGAAAACAAGTTAATTTAAAAATGATGAAATTATCTCAAGACACACCTCTACCCTGATGATGATGAACAGCAGCTTTCAGTCCTATTTCAATCCTCATGGCACATCCTAAAGTTCAAATGAAAGCACTTACAAGAGCAACACTGTGTTTTATAAGCATAGTTTGCTTTGACACAGATATGGTTTCAGCAAGTGCAGATGCTACTGCATTCACATGATAAAAATGCATATGTGTAGTTACCAGGGTGACAGGTGTGGAGTGCACTGAGAAAGTGTAAGACAGAAAACAGTTTGACTGCTGTTTTGAATTTTCCTGAAGGTCACATTTTGTAAATCCATCTGGCAATAAAACCTGAAAAAACCCCCACAATAAATACATGTTTCAAGTAAATTTAGAGAACCTACCTGGCCTCTGACAGAAATTTTATTTTCAGTTCCTGAGGAAGATCTTCTTTGCAAGTTTTTACAGCAACAGGAGTTTTATCCTTTAATGTTCCTTTATACACCTCACCAAAATTACCCTGAAAGCAGGGGGAAAATAATCACTCTAAGTAAACAAAATCTTCACAAATCTCTAGAAAAAATTAATACAGACAGCTAATGTAACTGGTATAGAACTTTGAAATGTGTTTAAGTAGCCAAATCAGGTTTTCTTCCAGTAGCTGCCCCTAACAAAAGCAGTTCACGCAACACAGTACATTCATTACATGGGCACAGTCTATGACTTGCTGTATGACCACGCTGGAAAGAGGCAAAAAACCCCATTAACTGAGTAATTATATTTTTTCTCATAAAATCTCTTATTAACTTAACAAGTCTAGTGATAGTAGTACTTTATTTTATTATTCTTATTCCTCCCTCCCTTCATTTTCTCACTATTGTATTCTGGTTTTAACTTGCAGTCTGCAGAAGACCAGAAGTCATGCATGAAACTAGGACAAAACACATCAAAATAACACAAACATTCTCACATACAAGAAAGAAGACAACACAAAATGAGAATGAAAACACTGAATATTAATTTTGATCATAAATTAAGCCCACTGCAAAATGTATTGTTGTATCTGCCTGAGGAAGTTTGATGATTCACAACTTCTTTAAAGCCTAAGCTCAGCCCTGCTCTACAAAGGCAAATATATGTGTCTTACATACTACTTGGACAGGACTGTAGTAGGAAGCAGCTCCTCTTACAATCAGACTTTTCAGGTAGTCAACAACATACCCTCAGGGCAAGTTGTTTATTTTTTTTAGCTTTCAAAGAAGAAAACTGAAATAATAAAGACCTCAAAATAATCTCCATCTGATGTACTTTTTACTTAAATAAAAACAAAAGGAAAATTAGTCACAACACAAAATGAATGAAGAAGGAAATTGTGGGGTATAAAACAAAACAATGGTATGGATGAAAAAAAAAACAAGGGAGGAAAACAAAAAGAAAACTGAAGATCTCATACTTCTAGCTAAGGTTTACATTTCCCAAAGAATAAGCACAACTCAATTTTAAACCTGTGTGATTAATTTTTGCATGAATTACATTTCTGAGCCCTGTCAAGGCAGGCTGCACATGACTTCAGAAAAAAATCAAAAAACCTGCTGGCAATGTTTTCCTTTCTTTCCTGAGTGATAAGGGCATCATTATATCATGCACCTGAACATGGTATTGCCAAGGAAAGACAACAGAAAAGCGAAAAAGAAACTCACAGATGAAAAACAGAAATGTGCTTTGAATAATGAGGGAAGAAATGTAGCTGAACATGTTTCCAGTATTATTTTCTATACCCCAAGACAAGGAAGTTGCATCTGGCAAGCAAGGCACAGGAGGTGTGACAGCCCTTCTAGAACAGCATTCCCAGAGGCCACTACACTCTCTACCTCTCACATCCGAAATGGAATGAGGTGCCCAAAGGTAAGAAGCTGAGTCGCTCCCAACACACTTTTCCTCCATCCTTCTGGTCAGAGGTATTTAATAGTGGAATTTGAATCTTAAGCATTACTTAAGTCTTGAAAAAGCTTTATTTCTTTATTTAAAATATTGAATTATGATCTCTCTCTCTCTCTCTGTGTATATATATATATATATATGATTTTTTTGATTTTTAATATAACATGTTCCTGTTATGCAACTTTCCTTTTGTTGGGTATTATAGAAAAACACTGAGTAAATAAACTGACCGCTCACTCCTGAGGTAAAGAAAAATCTTTGTATTTTCTGAAATTTGTATCTTACATGATTTTTTCCTCATCTTTTCCAGGCCACCCAAGATTTTATGGACTCTCAGATTTCTCATTCCATGGTGAATGGCTGTAGCTTATTTAACATTTTGTCATATGGATGCTGATGATTCTGTGATTCTTAACTTTTTCATCTTGACTACATCTTTTTAGATACAGATGCATAACAGATTTGTACTATGTTCCAAGAAAGTTTTTATCCTGTTCTGCATTTTTCAAAGATCAAATCCTTTTAAGCTTTGAGTTGTCTTTTCTGAAGGTTAAAAATGCTCTGTGCCAAAAACATGCAATATACATGTAAATTCATTTACTAAAATGATTTTCAGAGTGCTTGTCTTTACTCATCAACATTAATTCATATTTATTTTTTAGCAAGTAAAAGCTTTTTTTATGCCTGAAAGTCTTTATTTTTCTCCCTTGATACTATGCTGTTTAAGAACATGAAGCTGTTACAGTATCTGCCTTTTATGCA
The DNA here is from genome assembly GCA_026770055.1 of Myrmophylax atrothorax. NCBI lineage: Eukaryota > Metazoa > Chordata > Aves > Passeriformes > Thamnophilidae > Myrmophylax > Myrmophylax atrothorax. The sequence continues at coordinate 49,798,331 of JAOXXN010000364.1, forward strand.
GGCACAGCCCTGTCTTTCAGTAGATAATACATTTTGTCATCTTACACTACCAAGAGATTCTATCCTGGGTAACAGAATTTTCTGACAGTATTTAATTTCCCCATTTCTTGAACTTGTTATTAAGTTTCCAGTGTGTATCACAGTAAGAAGGCAACTACGGCTTTCTTTAGTCTCTTCCTCATTTAATCTTATTTATCAGGTTTTGGGAAATCTTTTGGAACATTGTGTCCAGAGTGGCACTCAATGGTCTGTGCAAGTGCAATGGTGCCAAAATGTAAGTGAAGGGCTTACCTGACTTTAAAGACTTACAGCTCCTAAGAGGGATTTGTGAACTACAAATTTACAACCTACGCTATATAAGAACTAATTTAATACAAATAAGATTGTGAAGTTACCTGACATTCACCAGTGAATGAATGAAAGGCATCATATGTAAGAAATGTCCATTTATTTTAAGAAATATTTAGTCATTTCTTTATATCACATTTTATACAGAAATACATAAACCCCTGTTTTTTAACATGTTTTTATTTATAGTTTGCAACAAAATTTTTGTAAGACCACAAAAAGCAAAACAGCCACATCATGCTTTACAGAAACCTAGTCAGCTTAAAACCCCTCCAGAAAAGAAAAATATCTATGTTAGTTAAATACTTTCAGAACACACATTGTAACATTTATTAGTAAGTGATTTACATTTGTTTAATGTAATGCTGTTTTGTGTATTAAGGTAAAGAATTGGTATAAAAATCACATACTACAGTAATTTAAAAGATAAGGTATACAGGAATGGCTTAATGATTATTATATACTTATTCCAATGTTATTTAGCTCACTTTATTACTTACTTTGCCCAGTAATTCCCCCAGTGTGACATCTTCATGATTGAGAACCCATTTCTTATCCTATGAAAAGAAAAGAAGAATTTTCAGTCTGTGCAAACAGGAAAGATACATTTTCTCCAATATATATTTTTTCTGCTTTTTTCAGTAGAAATGGAGATGAAGAAGTTATTATATTCAGACCACTCAATCATGAGCATGCCAAGAAATTTTAAAGCTAAGCATTTATGATTCAAGAGTTTAGAAAACTTGATATAAAATCAAATAGTGAGTTATACCATATAGCAAATTGACAGTATGTATGTAGATAGTCACTATGCAAATTTTCACACAAGCTCTGGAAATTGGTATCTAGCACCCTGTTTTTAACAACTCTCCAAGAGGAAATGAGATAAGAAAACTTCATTTTGGTATATGAAACAACTTAATGTTAAATCAAAATAACTCCCACATTTTCCTCTGCAGTGTATATGAAAACGAAGTGATTTTTCCACTTATTAGCAAGACATATATTTGCATCTCTGGCATCTTTTCTGGTAGTGTGAAATATTACAGGCAATCACTTGAAAAGGTAACAAACATCAGATACAGTACTTTGACCAGCAGGACACAGGCAGGGATCACTCCCCTGTGCCTGACACTGGTGGGGCTGCACTTCCAAAAGGACATTGAGGGGCTGGAGCATGTCCAGAGAAGGGCAGTGGAGCTGGGGAAGGGTCTGGAGCACAAGTCTGATGGGGATCAGGGTGTTGGGGGTGTTTAGCCTGGAGAAAAGGAGGGTCTGGGGGGACCTCACTGTGAGAGGAGGCTGCAGAAAGGTGAGGGTCAGTCTCTTCTGCCAAGTAACAAGTGCGAGGATGAGAGGAAATGGCCTCAAGGTGTGCCAGAGGGGGGCTCAGATTAGACATTAGAAAAAGCATTTTCCCTGACAGAACGGTTAGGAAGTGGAATTGGAATAAGTGGCCTGAGGAGGTGGTAGAGTCACCACCTCTGGAAGAGTTCAAGAGGTGTCTGGATGTGGCACTTGGGGATACAGTTGAGGGGTGACAACAGTTGCTGGGTTGATGGTTGGACTCAAGATGGTTTTGAAGGTCTCTTCCAGCATTGCTGGTTCTGCACCATAAAGCTTCAAATCATCTTAAAGAAAAGTGGTTTGTTTGGGTCTTTTTTAAACTGTTAAAATTATCCTCTCCCTTCAGAGAGGGAGGAATTCCTTTAACAAAAAATTCCCCAACGGCAGCACTGTGAATTAGCGTTACTTCTTTTGGTCTACACAACCCATGAAGTCTGCTGTCAGCTCCTATGAAAGACAGAGGCTTGTAGTAATTAATGTCTTCCTCCTTTTGCATCGAAAAAAAACATCCAGCAAGTAAACCAGAGGTTTTTCCGGGTAACTAAAACAGCAAAAGGAGTATAGAAGAATTACATTGCACAGAGCACCTTGTAGGGAAGGACATTATTCATTACGATACTCTACATTTTTTGCTGAACACTAATTCAGCAAATTTAAAAATGGGCGGGGATTGCCATTTCAATGCTTTTTTTTTCTTCAGCATAATTTCACAAGAAGACACGGATTCTAAATGACAGCTCTTCTAAGCTGCGCAGTGAATGTTCTAGAAACCCCACAAATGCCTCTATTCCCCCAAACTTGCAGCACACAAACCCTGTCACAGTTCCATCACATGAATTCCTGTACCACAGCACCGTGCTGTGCGATGGGATCCAACCTTTGCCATTCCTCACCCTTGGGTGGGAAACTGAGGACTTGAGAGGAAGTTCTCAATAACAACCATCAATTTATTTTGCTCAATAATCAAGATTATTGATTAAAACTACTGCCTCACTGATCAAACACTATAAGAAATGTATTTCCTTCATCTTCTCCTTTTGATAGGTATTTTTTGCTGACTGGATGTCTCATTTAGAAGCTGTTACACTACAAACAGATCAGAAGTACCATCAAAATGCACATTTTCCTTGAACAATGAAACTCAAGCCTAAGAAAATAATTTGCAAAGAAAGCTGTAAAAAAAAACCAACCCACAAAAATTACTACTTGAAGGTATTTAACATAGTGATTTTTAAGATTTAAAGAAGTACATTAAAAGCTAAAAATTTATAGAACTAAAATGTAATGGATTTTTTTACTGCTTAACTCCAAGGATTCAGTACGTCAGTGCACAACTTTTTGAATACATTGACAATATGGCATTTCAAAAACTTTTTTATGAAGAAAAGAAATCTGACGAGAATCCTTCAGAGGACTAATCAACGAAAATGCATCATAAACTGCAATCAAATGATCTGTTGAAGGATTTGTTATCAGTGTATCAGTACATTAATCACTACCTGTACTTTTTATGAAAACCTTCAGCCATTTACTTTACCACTTTAATCCATTCATTACATTATCATGGCTCTGCCACTTTTCACAATCAAACAATTATTCAAAGTTTGATCAGCTTTGTTTGATATAAGCCCTGTTAAACTGCACCAAAGCAGTTTCTACAGCAGATAGTAAGATAAAAATCTAAGAGAAGAAACAGTCATCTACATCATACCAGCGTATAATTCTGGCATTATTAAAGAAACAAACACAATTTTCTAATTTGCAATTTGCTAGATATTCATTTGAATAGAGGTTCAAAACAATTGTAAGTGGTTCAGGTAACTGCCTTCAATTAATAAACTATAAAATGAACAGCACAGTCAGGTGGACAGTAACAAGGATAAGACTTTCTACTGCAAGTATGTTGTCTCACTAAACCTATTTGAATGGCACTGGGTTGAATATTAAATCATGCAGTAATTTTAGACAACTATCAATAATTACTAATTAATAAGGCACACAACTCAATGGATACATATTAGCATATAATAAACAAAAGTTAGAAATACAGTGATGTCTGATCATAAAGTTCATAAAATATTCTGTAAGTGCTCAATTCTGTGAATAGAATATATCTCCAGTTGTCAAATGCCATTTCTCTACAGATTGATCATATGTATGAAAGATACAGAAAGTTACAAAAGAAATGTGACAGTAAAATGGGACATAAAAATATTCTTGAATATAGGTATAGATCAACAGACACTTTAATGCACATCAGTCCAAGTCACAGAAATTTTCATTTCAAAAGAGTTGCTTCTAAATCAAATCGAGCAAATCCATCACATTTTTGTACCTAATCGGAGTAATCTGAATGACAGCAGACAGAACTCCTGAGACTATTAATGCCCATTACAGTTCCGTCCAGAAGAAGCCTGTTTATGATGAAGCCTTCTTGTGACACTGCTATAAATCTCTCTTTACATTGTAACTGTTCAGATTTTTCTATTGTTAATTTTGGACCACAGAATATAAAAGCACTTTAGAGAAACTCAGTTACAAAAACTAGCACTTGAGCATACTTGTTTGTAATCTTAATTATGTGCCTTATTTCCAAATGGAATTACTTAAGAAATCCACAAACTTTACCACATTATACTTTATTTCTGTGCTGTGGTTTTCCCCCAGGAGAAACTGGATTACATAAATGCCATAGCACAGGAACTGATCTGGCTCAGCTCAGACTGAGTTTCAGCTCTGCTTGGTAGATAACCCTTTATCAGACATGGGGAACTCCTAGCAAAGCATGGGTTTGAGATTCATTATGGAACAGTATCAGGGATGTGACAAGACATCTAAAGGACAGGAACTGCCTCGAGCCAGACACTTCTTTGGAGGGAAATGAAAGATGAGCAAAAACCCTACTGAGACTGCTCTAGTTGGTACACATTTCCATTGCAGGCAAAGGAGTTCCCTCTTCCCTGGCTGGGAAAGGCATTACAGCCTCCTGGAGCCACATCCTCCCACCTGCTCATTCAGTGGTGCCACAGTTCACTGGTTGTTACTCCCTGTTAACTACTGAGCAGCAGAGCAACAGTGTGTATGTAGTTAATACTGGCTGCTCGCTTGGCTTGAGAAGCTGCAGGGGACTCTCTGGCCACCAGCCAGGACACCGGTTCTTCCCCAACAGTCAGGCACTCATCATACTGTATGCTTACTTAAGCAACAGCTTGTCACTGGCTACTTTTCCGCACTTTCTGAGACTATCCAGTTGTCCTGGTGCAGCAACCAAGCCACTGTGTGGGCGTGACCAAAGCTGTGTATTCTAAACCCTCTATACCATTTCCCATGAACTGTTAACAATGGACCATTGGCAGCAGCTGCCCAGGGCACACCTGACCCCTCAGGCTGCAAGTTGGAAGTGAAAGACACCTGTGAGATAAGAGCTGGGATAATTCCCCTCCAGGGAGTCATCAGCACCTTCACACCCAGCCTGAGGGGTCATGTCTGTTCATGGGCCATCAATGACTCCAAAATACCCCATGACTCACAGAGTCAGATCACCCATTGTGGAACTCCCTGCCCTGGGGGAGGTACTGGGTGCTCCCACCTGAACCTGAGGGTGTAGAGTCTTGGGGTTTGGAGACCTCTGAGACCTCCTTGTCGGACCCAGAGGAGGACCAGAACCTCGACAGGACTGTGACCACCTCTCTTGACCAGACTGCGACCGTCATCTGCACTAACAGGTGGGTTTTTATCCCCTTCCTTTTACTTTGGACTGAGGGAAACCACGTGGGTCTCCGCACATGGGCTAATGAACACCATTCTGTTTGTGCCCTGGGGTGCTGGGTTATATCTCTGGGGTTTGTGAGTATCATTGCATTTATTGTAATACTGTTATTAAATTGCAACTCTGACTTACAATCTCTTTTGTGTTGGGTTCTCTTCTCCTGCCAGTTCACCTTTAAACCAGCACAGTGAGAAAGAGAGGTATATGACACTAAAAGTACAGAAAACTCAAGTGGCCTTGAATTTGTGATACTGTGCATGCTTTACTGCTGCTTAATATTGATTAGCTTCAGAATTTTCCTTCCAGACCAGTTGCACTATTCATTCTCTCTGCTATCTAAGAGGGAAGGCAAAATCTAAAATCAATGTGTGTCTTAATATTCTCATACTGAAATGCTGAGTCTTGCTTGATACCCACATTTTGGAAATAAAAAAATCCAAGAACAAAAAAGATCCACATGGACATTTTCAAAGCTACAGAAAGTTCTTTCTGCCAACAAACTGAATTAAGTCTAGTTGCTGATTTATCAGGATAACAAGTGAGATGGAATTTAATTGATGTTCTGTGAGTTGCCAAAAAGAAGGGATGGTGAAAGGGAAGAGCATGACATATTCTGATTTATGGGCACATTCGAATCAGATACTAGGCTCAAATGTTAAACTTTCAAAAGTGATGAAGAGGCAAAAGGCAAGTTTAATGTTTCTTTAACTTTTGGAAACTATTTGTGAGGATATTGAAAGTGAAAGTGCAACAGAGGGTTAACTTCTTTATTTGTGTTACTCTTTAATATATTTGACTGGGAATTCTTTACCTTTTAGAAAGTGTAAATAAACACATAAACTTAGAGTGGTGCTGGGGCTACAAGTCTTTTTATTATCTGAAACACATATGAAGCTTGGTATGATGTTTAAGTCAAAAAAACCCAAAAACCAAAATTCCAATCCTGAAAGATATTGCAACTGAATTTCTTGTTTCTTCCTGCTCAGTTGCAATCAGCTCTGACTGGTGGCATTTGAAGTGACACAATATTTGTAACATGAATGCAAAAGAATCTCAGTTATTGGAGAACTGTCTGAAATTCATCACAGATCTCTCAAATTTGACTTCTGCACAGACAGTTATGCTGTGCAGAATCTTCACAGGCATACAGATAGTTTTAAATACTACAAAATACATTTTTAATTTTCAGGATGAAAAATGTGGAGATAAAGCTTGGTAATTAATTCAACCTTCAGAAAGTCATGAATATGCTTACATTTAGGTCACTATTTACATATATGGAAACCTTTCAGAGGGAAAACCTTATTTATACATTCTGCTTGAGGGAGAAGTAAATTACTGGTAACTGTTGTTAAAGTTGCATTAAAAAAAAAGTCACAGCTATCCATACTGTGGCTTTCCTGGGTACCTCCCTCGAAGGAGATTTCAAAGTTCTCATATTAGTATGGCGTTGCAAAAAAAGATTATGCAAAAATGTATTTGCAATTTCAGTTTCTCTGTATGTGCCCTTTCACTCTGCTAGGACTATGGTTTCATAAATAAGTGTATTAATTTCAGCAATTTTTCCTATGAAGAAGCTAAGGTTTCACTAGAACTCTCCACCCAAGCAGACTTATGCAGTCACTTCTTTTCACCTCTTATCCCCTGGTTACACAAACAAAACTCTTGGCAATATATCAATAACCCTTCACCGACTGTTCTGAGCAGTTCTCACAGTGTGCAGGCTTCCCAAAATGGTAATAATTTCTGTTCTCTAAGGATAAGCCTCAAAGTCACCTAAATTATTCTTTTGTGTTGGTTATTATCTGCTGAAAATGTTTTGGAGGCTACACTGAGGGTGATTGGTTCCATACTAATTTGGGAACTTGTGACCCTCTTCAGACATGTCCAGTGACTGATACAGTGCAGAGTCAGATTTTAAAGGGTTTGTTGTTTTTTGAGGGTTACATATTTGGGGGTTTTTTGTTTTGTTTGGAAATATTTATGCCTGGTGTTCTGCCAGGCTTTGTTTGGATTACCTTAGTGCATGTTGCCTTAGTAAAGGAGTAGTTTATGCATATCAGGGAAACATGTTTTTAGTTAGATTAAGATTTGATTTAGTAAACAATACACAAAAAGTATTGTCAACTGGAAAGTTAGTACTTGAAGATGCTCTAATGGAGTCCTGAAATGGTTGTCATCTTTCTGCTTTCCTGAATAGGCATAGAAATCTCCCACACTTTAAAGGGAATGCAAGTCAAAAGTTGTTACTTAGTGTTTTTTATTGGGTTTTTTCCTCTAAAGCAGTGTAAAACTTCCAATTAATATAGAAGCAGATAAACTGATTCCGAGAGATAAATTTTGTTTCTTTACTGAAGTCCAGTAAGTTGTTTTGTTTGGGGCTTTTTAGGTTTTTTGATTCTTCAGCTGCATGAACTGGAAACAGTAAAAATATTGTCTATTAAGCCATCCTTTTTTTTTTTAATGGATGTCCCTTAATTGCTAATGCTGAAAGACTCCAAAAGGCTGCAGAAGGCCTTTTGTTACCTCTAGTGAAAGCTGTGGTGCTAGTAATGCTGGGTAAAAAATTAAGTGTCCTGGTTTAATATCTCTTAAACGAATTACTTTGGGAGGTTGAATTAAAGAGATATCAGATTTTAAAAAAACCCTCTTCCCATAATGGAAAATTAGAAATTCTGATGTTGCTACCTAGCATGGTTATCTAAAAGCAAAATACTTGCTTAGAACCATGACTTCTGCTCAGAAATATGAATTGTTTTTCTCAACATCTACTTTGGTGGCTTCATGTCACCTTGAAATCAAAGCACAGCTTTGGCTCAATGGCTTGCTCTCATGTTTCCTCACAACCTGTCTGTGCTGGCTGGATGCAACATAGTCCAAAGTGCATGATAAAACCGAGGTCTTTATCAAACAGCTTCAGATTGGGGGGTGCTAAATCAAATAAAAATACCTTGATGGGTACAAACCCCTTAATAGTTGCCCATTAAAAGGGGTGATGCTGTATCACTACGATTGATGGGGACATAAAAGCAGAACAAAGAACACTTGCTAGTGTTAAATGCCCATTGTGGCAATACATCTCTAAAATTAGCACAGAAAATTGTCCTGCCTCAAGAGCTGCTTACAGAGTATCACAGCTCTGGATTTGATATTGGCACTGCTTTTCCTTTTTGCTGAGGAATTTACTGTGATACAGAGATTATGCCCTGAAAATGGAATTGTGTCAGGATCCTCCCTCAGTTTTATTTTCTCTAAGGACACGCTGTAACCTGGCAGATGAGACCAGTGTTGTTTGTAACCAGCATTGTTTGCAACATGACAGCCCAGAACTCGGCACAGTCCAATTTATTTAGCTTCTTTATGCTGCTGTAACTTTTTAACTGGTTTAATTTATTTTTAATTACCTTGCAGATTAGATGCAGAAAGACCTTTAAAAGGGGAAAGTCTCCCAGTTGGCGAACTGCAGTGGCAGACCATCTCCAAGAGAAGCTGCATGGAAACATCTGGAACTGTGAATGTAGCCTGTTCCCTCGCTAGTCTGGTCAGTTGTGAAATGCTACATTCACCCTTTGAAAACTAGCAGGATGTTCCCCCTTGCAAAGGCGAGAAGGAAAAAAAGAGACCACTTGAGGGAATTAAAATTTGGGCAAATGCTTTCAGAGTAGATCTCCTTGGCTCTTTTGTCTGGTTTTTTTGGAACCAAATCGTATATGCCCGAATTTTACTGAGTAAATGCTTTGCTTTTGGGGTTTATTGGTGTGGTTTGGGTTTTTTTGTTTTTAATTTAAAAATTTAAATTTTTGTATGAAGTGATTTTCTTGTAGCTGATCTAATTTACATACACTTAATTTTATGGAGAAAATAAAGATAACTTCCTTATGCTCAGCAGTTCTAGCTGGAAGGGGCCATTCAATAATGACCTAAAAATCTGAAGTTGCAACTTGTACGACAAAAGGTAGCTAATAACAATGGTCCTCAAGGAAGGTACATCTGTAATTAGGTTCCAGGAGCAAGAAAATGGCATAGGAGTAACTACTCACAAAGACAGTTTGTTTTTTTCAGGCATCCTGTGTTTTAGTAAGGATCCTGGCATGGGATCAGGGTATCCTGCCTTCTCAGTGACTGGTTCCACTGGATTCATGTTCAACAACACAAGCTGCAGAGGAATTTGACATAAATAATCTGCAATACTTGTAACAAAGCTCTAGTTGTCTGGTGTAGGGTGATTTATGAGTGCATTGTAAGCAAACAAAAGCATTTTACCACAATTAAAAAAAAACAAAAAACCCTGAGAAATAACTCGGGCACATGTTGCATGTTCAGAAAATAATAACAACAATTAAAAAAAAAAAAAAGATGGGATGAAACAAAATCCTTTACCAGTGGCTGTAAAATCCCTTGGCACTACCAGCTTTTGAAGTGTTTCACTTTAGTTTGCATTTATGCTAATGAGCATTTGAATATGTATGGGGGTTATTTATTTCAGTCTGACCCACTAGTATGCTTTTAAGATCGTATGCTCTGGGATAAAATGATGTTCTTCACCTGCTCACAGAGCACGTGTTTCCTATTCCTTACTTTCAAGTGTCAGTGGGACTGACCCTGCTTGCAACGTGGTGTATTTTTTCCCACAGATGATGGGCTGCTGCTGTTCCAGACATCTCTGAAATGTTTAGTGGGATGATGAGACAAACACCTGTTTGTTCGCACAGTCTGTATAATCTGTACTGTATTTGCACAGCTCTTTGAGGTAAGTGGTAAATAGCCATGAATGACTTGGAAGAAATGCAGGGAAAAATACAGACATTAAAACTTTCAGTAGTTTCTGCTTCCATCAGATTTTTAAACCTAAGTGGGCATGGGAGAGCACAGAAAGGGGAGGATTTCAAGATTGCAAATGTTCTTGGGGCTTCTAACATGTCATTTTTCAGCTAAGGAAGAAGTCTTCAGTAACACAGAAATGAAGAGGTTTACCCAGCAGGAAATAAGTGTTGCCACTTTATTGTTTTCGGGAGGAGGTGGTGGTTCATCATTTGGACACATCAGGTACTTTCTTTGTGACTATCATATAATTTTAAATGACAATGTTTCAAATGGTGACAAAATGACAAAGCACTGATCTGTGGTGGAAATCCAGCATGGTGAGAGAGATTCAGCCAGGCAAAATTGTCTCAAAAGGGAGTTGGAAGAGCACTTTGCTTTCAGTTTACCAACTTATGGTGCTTTACCTTTGTTGATTCACTACAAAGGAAGCAGGAGCTGTGAATGCTCTCTTGAAATGTCTCCAGTTTGTGGAGTATTATGTTCATGGCACCCTCCCATCCAACATTTTGAGGACTTGTTTATACAACATTGTTCATCACATTGAAAAACAGCTGAAATCAAATGTGAGAGAACACTTGACCTATGCAGAATGGAAGGACTACTACAAGAGGTGGATCTATGAGGATGAAGGATCGATGAAACTACCGGAGGCAGATGCTCAATTAGAATGGGATCTAGGACTTGGAAATAACATCATGGACTTGTGCATGAGTGCTGTTTAAGTTACAGTGTTCTATCGTACAGTATTAAGAGTTTTAATGTACACACACACACACACTTTAAAAATGGCTTCCTTGCTGTCTTTTCCCTTAGTCATCCTCCTTCTTCCCATCATCCTTCAGGGCTCTTTTCCCTCCTTTAGTCTAGGCCCTGTTACGATTGGTTGTTTGACCGTTGTATCCCCATTGGCTCCCTCTTTGCCCTAGTAACTTACTCCACCCCTAGTTCTGTCCAATCCTAATCTGGTTACCACCCTATATCCAGAACCTTCCTCACCCTACTCTATATAAAGTCTGATGTTCTTTTAATAAGCTACTGTTTTGCCTTGCCATTCCTTTGTGTCTAGACCTTTCTTACACCTCGGGTAACGTGCATGCGAGCCATTCAAACAGTCAAACACCATCAATCAAACCTAGTGCATTTGCTTTGGCTGGAATACTTATGTCTGTCCACATAGTAAGGAAAAACCTACAGTTAAAACTCACTTGACTGGTTTAATTTGTCACAGTTGCTTTTGTGATTCTCAAGTAGAAAATATAGCTTGCATTTTGGAGATACATGCTCTGCTGGACTGTCCCAACCTTAGAAATTCCTGGAAGGGCACAGTAGTTGCCTTGTGACAGAAGCACAGGACAAACTGGTCAGCAACCATAGCTGATGGTAGGAAACTGCTCAATATGCTGTGGTGGCAACCGGGGTGAAATCTGTAATCCGATACAAATTTTCCCCTAAGAGATTGAGTGGGATTTTGAGTGTGGGAATGAAGACAGATTGTATGGTCACAGAAAAAAGGATTTATTTTCTTCAGAAAAAGTAGTGTGTTTTAGAAATAGAGTGATTAAATAAAGTTTAGCTAAAATGCAAGGACTGAAGTTAAATGAGATTTTTGAAGTGTAAAAACACAGACCAGACAAGTGCTAGTGAATGATGCTACTTACTGTCTCAGAAGCTGGAGTTATTTCTAAATGTAACACAACTGTTTAAACTGGAATTAATAGACAGGCACCATGTGACACTTTATTTTTCTGCAGTCATTATCACTGCTGCTCCCCTGAGAGGCTGTGAAAGTGGGATTGATATACAGTGAGAATGATGCCTGCGATTATAGAAGCAGAATCGATTGGGTTGGAAAAGACCTCTGAGATCATCAAGTCCAACCCTTGGTCCAACTCCAGTCCCTTTACCAGAT
>JAOXXN010000364.1:49833214-49844883 GCA_026770055.1 Myrmophylax atrothorax
CACACACACACACACACACACACACACACACACACACACACACACACACACACACACACACACACACACACACAAAAGCCATTTTAAAAGCACTCTTGCTGCCTTTTAAGAATTCTCACCAAAACTTCCTATGCACTGTATGTGACCTCACACAGCTTAAAAGGAGAGGTAACTGTCTTCTCTCAAACCCTGGAAACAAAGCTATCACTTACACTGATTTACTAAGAAAAAGTTTGGAAAATAAACCTTTGCAAAGAAATGCTACAGTTACCTAATGTAAATGTTACACACCAGAATCTTTCTGCATGTTTTCATGCACAGTATTTTGAACCCTTTAAATCCCTAATAAAATGGTGCACACTGAACAATACCAAGACTATCTCCACTGTATAACAAACCTCTCCTCCAAGTTTTCAAAATCCATTTTTATAAGGCAAATACATCAACACTATAATTAGGACAGTACTAAGTGGACAGTATTATCTTAGGATAAGAGCATACATGCAGTTTACTTCCTGCTGGAATGGATTTAGGCTTTCCTCTCTTCTGTTGCTGCTTCTCTTCTCCTCCCCTTTCCCTCCCCACCCCCAGCAAAAGAATCTCTTTTCCTTTTCCTAGACCCACTTCCCACACACTGCAAAAGAACTCCTCCCTGCGAAGTGATGACCTCATGCTCCGAGCCCATCTCCTTGTATGGAGCAACTCCGGGCTTGCCGCCAGCTCTCTCCGCCTTCAGCGGGGCAAGGCAGCGTTACCTTCCTTCACGCTGCTGCTTCCAGGCTGTGGGAACATCCCACCGAGGAGGCAAACCGGGCAGGGAGAGGGGGTCGCCTCATGGACAAAGAACAAGACACCGATGCCTGCACCACACTCGTGTCTGGCTCAAACCTACTTGGTGACACCAAAGCACCTCCGCTCTGCATTGCAGGAGGAACCACACTGAACCAAGAACCTGTGTAAGTATGGAAATGTATGTGTGTATGGCCAGACTTCGGGAACGCAGCTTTGGGCAGGGCTCTCCCCACGTGCCCTTCCAGCCTGCACAGTGGATGTTTTAGGTGAGGCTCAGCGTGCGCAGAACTGGCCCCACCGTTTCAGTCCTGAGGTCCATCTGCCACGGCCGAGCGAGCTTGGACAGTGACAGGGAAGTCCTCGGGACTGTCACAGCCCCCGGCACTGACCGGGGCTGACCCTGCTGAGCATCCGAGATGTGACGGGATGGGATGGCAGGGAGGCTTGAACTGCCAGGGGACGGTCCCACTGAGACTGGAACTCAGCTCCTTGGGATTCAGAGTCCAGAGTGCTCGCCTTTATGCCATGGGATCGCCCTAATGAAAGGTTACTCTTTAAGGAAAATACGGGCAGGGAAAAAGCCATCTGCACAAAATTAAATTCCCTTCTCTTTTTCTGAAACTACATCGATTTTAAATATCAGCAAGCAAGTTCATATTACTAATTAGACACCTGAAAAAATGTTTTACAATTTCACTTGGGGAATGGGATCTCTTGCACAAATGTATATACACTCACAGAAGCATGTGGTGAATTAACAGCCTAAATTAAGAACTACTTTGCTAGGATTTTTGTTGTTAATTTGTCAGGAAGCTAAAAATAAACCATTAACAAAATCATACAGAAGGAAAGGAACTCACACTGTCAAAGTTTTACTCTTCCTGTCAATCCCCCTTTGTTTTTTGCATTATCTTTTTCCTTCACTATTTCCATTTTTTTTGTTTTACTCACAGTTTGTTGGGGGTGGCGAGTGTGTCCACATATACTTAGTCACACTTTCTCTTCTAAGAGGAGTAAAATGGCCTCATACAGCCCATCATGTTCCTCATGTACTTAGTACTGTCTTCCTTACCTACACAGAGCCCTCTTCTCTGTCCCTATTTAACAATTCATTTGAAAAAGCATGTTTTCTCCAACAGTAAAATGAAGTAGTTCCCATCTGCTGGTCTTACTTCAAGAGAAAAACTGAGCAAAGTGCAGTGTATTATTTTTAACTCAAAATAAAAAAATAATGGAGATATGATTTTATTAAACTAATAGCACTCTCAATATTGTATTTTCATGTATATTCTGAATGCAAATCTTCTGTACTTCCTTATTTTACATCTTCAGGCAAACAAAACATTTTCTCATGGTATTTTTCCCTCACTGTGTAAAAGAGTGGTGAAGACACAAATAAGAATGTAAAGCAGTAAATTTACGTTGATAATTTGAGACAATTCCCAAAGGAACATTCTGCCTTTAGTCTCTGTGTACCTGGCTCATTCCCACATGCTGATATACCATATGAAACAGACATTAATTCTACCCATTATCCTATAAACAATAAAAAAATTATCCTGTAAACAGTAACAGATGTTTGTGTCAAGCTCAAACGCCTCAGTACCATAAAAAAAACCATGCAGAAGGGCAGACACTGATGTTCATGATGCAATTTGTTCAGTCTCTTCATTTAGTTTATTTGTAGCACTTCATTTCCAGTAACAAGTAAGTTGTCGCCTTCTTGTGTTTTCTCTCCTTATTTGATTATTCTTACATCTCTTGTTATTACAGAAAACTGCTTGCATTTTGTCCAAGAGAAACCCTCCAAATACATAGATTTCTTGTTTTCTCTTCCAACTATACTTCTTTCCTGTCTTATTATCCTGTATCTTCTCATTGAGGATGTGCAAATCATTTCAGTGCCAACACGTAAGTAACAGTCAAACTCCTGTCTGGTTTTGGAATTACGTGGGTTTTCTATGACTTTTTTCAGATGACACACAAAAAAATCAGTTTTCTCCAACTGAAACAAACAAGATTCAAGATATCTCACCAATCAAATACAGGATGTTGCTTTTAGAATAGCAGGACATTTAAACCAAGATATTGCTCCACTTCTGAAGTTTCAATATAATTAAAACATATAATTTGAAAACAGGCAGTTAACATCACCCTTTAGACCATACTCTGTCAGAGGATCGGTATCAGTCCTTTTCCAAATGTGCTGGTCTATTTAAAAAAAGTAACAAATTCTTCAATATATGTTATTATTACTTTTTAACACACCTTCGATAATCACTTTGTACACTTTGTTGATGGATAATAAGCTTTAAGTACCAGTTTATATATTTAGCAATTAAGCACAGTTATGTAATTGTCAGCAGGAAACAGATGAGCAGCTGAAACATTAATCGCGAAGTAATAATCCGTGAAGCAAATTTTAGCTGCATGTGCATGGTTAGCTTTTCTAACACACAAGAAATAGCTAAATCAAAATGCAGACCAAAACTGAAAACTGAGGGGTTTATATATTCTGACTCTGAAGTCACTCAGGTGTCATTTAATCGACAGGTAATCAAGGTAACTCTTGTTACTCGGATTTTACTTTCTGTCTCAGATGACCCAATGCCAATCTTACTTCCTCCAGACACATGCCAAGGTTTCACCAACCCAACCTACCATCTGTGAACACCCATTACACCAATTTCCATGGAATTAACAGCAATGTGGATTAAAATGAAAATCAAAATGTGGCACGTAGCCATTATTTAAAATGACACTTTAAGCCAACTGAAATTTGGACAATGACTTTCCCAGATTTAACCTAAAATTTTTTATTCTTCTCTTAAGAATTTTTTTTGTCTTCCAATTTTTCTCTGAAGCAGTTTGTTTTGTGATCTGTGGGGTTTTTTTTCGTTTTTTTGGGGGGAGGGTTTAAGTTGTAAGTTTTATAACAGATAGAAGTAGACACAGTTGAAGGCTGTGTCTCACCTACAAAGAGGTCACAGGAACATACATTTTAGAAGGTTTTTATTATGAAATGCTGACATTTTACATCAATTAGAAGTTTTATGAAATGAAGATCTCAATAATGTGGAGAATTTGTTTAACTCCAAGGATATTTTAATAATTTAGCAAGTTTTTTCCTGTTTTTTCAAATACGTCACGAAATTGTCACATTTTTCATAGCAATCCTGCAGCATCAAATAGAAGATCCATTAATTCCAAAGTTTTCTCAAGAATGCTACTTTGAGTTACTATTTCAGGTGACATCACAATTAAAAGGCAGTTTTTTAAACTTTTTTAAAACTGCCCAACTTTTTGTTGGAACGTTTATCTTTTTTCTTTTGTTTGGGTCTTGGTTTGGGTTGTTTTAATTTCAGTTTTTATGTTCTGGTTTTTATGTTAGGAGGGTTGGGATGCACACGTTCCACTTCCAGAAAGAACAAGAGGAAGGTTTTGAAGTAAAATCTGACACACCACTGAGTAGGTGCTCAGCTATCCTAACCAGTCCTGCAAACTTCCTCATGAAACAGTGGAAATAGAAGAGGAAGAGAAACAAGGAAGTTTCTCCAACCATTACGGAACCTGAACAAAAGCCAGTTAAAACTAAGAGATCCTCAACAACTATTTTTAGTGGGATTGAAGCCAGATGTGTAATATCTAGTTACTCAAACAGCACCAGTGGTAGTAGTAGTAATGAGAGTAATACACTTACACACTGGTGCCTTTATAACAAATATGGGGAATATAATTATTGCAACAATTTGTAAAATATGCATGACCACTTAACCTACTACATATTACCATAAGACAGCACATTTCAAGAAAATCAGCCTCTCTGGAAAGAGTACTCTTAAAGTATAGCACCAGTCTGAGAGCTGCAAAGCTGCAAAATCTCCTCTTTCCCTAAAGTGCAGCAATTTGTTCTGCCATACCATTATGCCATGATATTATCACATATGCTGATCAGTCAGAACACTATTTTAATGTGATTTTAATGGGACCTTTGCCCATTTTGCCCATTTAGATGGAAATGCATGTTTCAAGAAAACCCAAAAAATTCTACTTAAGCTGTAGAAGTCAGAGAATGTATCACAATGCTACATTATTGATACTACTTACTGATGATGAGCCCAACATGGATTTTGGAGACCTTATAATTCCAGCTATGGAATGACGTATAGTATCAAATCTTGAGACTTTGTCCTTCTTGTCCTAGGAGAAGAAGAAGAATTACAAATGAAAACAAGCAAATATGTATGATAACTGATTTACTGAGAATGTGCAATGCAGACTCCTGAATTTAATTTAAATAAAAGAGAGGAGCTCAGCATCTACTGATCCAAACCTGTAAGTGCCAACATCAGCTGGATTAAGCTAACTCAGATTGATTTAACTGCTGACTAAATCTCTTTTTTTCAAATATTTTGTACAATTATTTTAAGTCTAAAACCAAAATTCTTTTACACCCTAAAAACGTAGGACATAACTGTCAGTTCTCCTGAAATAATTTTCACTTTAAAAGGACAATGATTTGAAAACATACAATAAAAAGGCCCCACATAATAAAAACCTCTGGTTATGTACATTAGCCTTACTTAATATATGTTTAGGCTTTTTTTCCATTCATTAACATGTTCTTCTCTAACAACAGACTACTTGTAAGTATAAGTACCCATCAGTGCAGGCTCTGGGATCCATTTCTTTTCTGGCCCTACTGTAAACCATAAATGCAGCCACTGCCTGGATTCAAAATTCTGTAAGAAAAGGGCACTGACAGCCAGTGAAACAGCCTTTAAGCATTTCTAGTTCACATAAGTCACGGTAAATTCCAAGGTCTCATAACCTGACTTAGTCCAAAGACTGTGTATCTCTTAATCCCTTACTATGATTCTCAAAATTAATAACAATCCTAAGAATGTACTTTTAACACTGACAAACTGAGTTTCTTGTCTGTAAATCTCCCTCAGAAACAGCAAAGATATTTTAATCAGCACTTGCAAAGTAAAAAAGCCTGAAGCAGAAAAATCACACATTAACAAACTCATTCTAATTAGCTAAAGGTTATCTAAACTGTAAGAAAGTGACAATGGAGACGACTACCACTGTTTGCTGGTGTTACAAAGAAAAGTTGCTTCCAATTTCAGATTGGACAGAAAAAAACAAAAATATGATAATGTAATAACTGCAGCTTCAGTTTATTCCCAGACTTCCAAACAAGTAACATGATCTGTTCATTCTGTACACTACTGGTGTTTGAAAATGAGTCACAAATACAATACAGTTCACAGGTGGTGTGGTTATACAGGATATAGGCTAATCATTGGCCTGGCAAAACTCTGCAGTTTGCCTTAATTTTTATGCTGCTAAAAAAATAGTGCAAAACCAGTCAAATTGTCAAACACTAATAGGGACTGTATCAGTCAAGGAAATATTAATTAACCACGTGCCCACTTACCCAACCATAACGTTTTTATTCCTTTCATCGAACTCAAGTAATACTGTATGCCAACTAATTTAATATTCATAAACCAACTTTGTTCTGAATCCTAATTTTTATTCTTATAATACTGCTGAATTACACTGGCTTTACAAAAAAAAAATCCCATTAACAATTAGACACAGTCTATTTTTGGTTGTATGCTGGTTGTGGAATGATCCATTAGTTTCACACATCTCTTCAGGCATGAGCCATGAGATTTAACAGCAATTAAATGTATACTTCTTACATGACAGGAAAAAGTAAGTTACCAAAAGATGCATGAATTTTACTACACTTCCACTAACCAACCTTAGGAGTTTTCTTTTCAGTCAACATGAACAGCCTGCTTATCTAATGACAACATCAACTTCCACCAGTTTCTCCTTAAAAAAAAAGTATTTCTAACAAGAGGGAGGGAGTTTTTTGACTTCAAGTCCCAGACTCATGGACTGGGCCAGCTGAGTCCTTTGACAGGCACCACTGAACACAGAGGGAAGTAGTTGCATTAGACAGTGTGAGTACTGAAATGTGGATTTAGGGGATAAACTTCGGCTTTGTAGCACATGTCCTGTTCAGATTGCAATACATTTATAAACACTATTTAGCATTTCCTAGCACTTTCCCTCTGACATACTGAAACTACTCTGTATCTTACAGCAATGAAGACTCAGAACTCGTCTGCACAGCAGGCACTATCAAATACATGAAAAATACAACTGTAGCCTGTACTGAGTTTATTTATTCTCCATTAAAATATTCTGTATTTTTAGGACAACCAGAATAAAACTGGAGCAGCAACAGTGGCCACCTAGAGAATTTTTTCTGCCCAGCTGCCGGTCCCTTGAGAGGGACCCATTAGACCTTGTAGGAAAACAATTTTCTCTGCAAACAGCATGCTCACCAGTATGAAGAGATTTTTTTATGCACATTCAATTTTTTCCCCTAAGCTAGTAGAAGACGACAACCCAGAATATCCCATCTACTTCCTTTTACACATATACATATGCCTTGTGTGTGTACAATCTTACTAGTTAAATCAGGGTGTTGTATTAAGCCTGATTTCCAAAATAAAAGCAAATACACATCACAGTTGTCTTTCAGAGATCTCCACCTTAGTCACATGAAATTTTGAATGTCTCAGTCATGGCCCTCTCAATTTAGCAAAGGATTTAGTAGATGAAAGAATTATCTCAGGGTATTAAGTTATTTAAAATTTCTGGGGGAACCTAACAGAGCACAGAGACTCTGTGTCCTCAGGAAGAAAGTTCATTATAATTCCACACAAAGCTCAATCCAACACACATCAGATGTCACCAGGCAGCACAAACACCGTGGCTATGCAGTCACAACACAAGCCTCAAATACTCTGAGATCAGCTCAGTTGGTTAAAACTTGGTTGTAATAATGCCAAGGTCATGGGCTCAATCCCCTGTGCGGGCCATTGACTTAAGAGTTGGACTCGATGATCCTTGTGGGTCCTTCCAACTCAGAATAGTCTGTGATTCTATAACCTAAGTAAGATGTGTAACTATCAGACCAACAAACTTGAGACAGACACTGGGAAGGAACTGGGAGTCCTGCACCAGGGATGCTGTAGGGACCATTATGGAGCAGCACTGCTTGCCAGCACGCACAATGCAGCTACCAAAATGTTAGCTGATTCACCTTCATTTTGGCATAAATGAGATACTTTCAGAGACATTAACAAAATAGTAGCATGATACGTTATACTATACTAGTTTCATTAAAAAGCGAAACTAATCTGTGGGCCACAATATCTTATGCAATGGCAGAATTACCACAGAATAAACTGTAGTTTACCATTTAGAAGCCAGTGCCGTGGTTTCAAGCCCAGATGGAAGTTAAGCACCATGCAGCCACTTGCTCAAACCTGCCCCTTCCTGCCCCCCCCACCAAGTGGAACTGGGGAGGAGAAGCAAAGTAAAACTTGTCTATTGAGATAAGAACAGTTTAATAATTGAAAACAAAGTAAAACACAGTAATAATGGTAAATGTTAATCATCATAAGAAGGGAAAAACAAGTGATACACAATGCTGAAAACAGGACACTAGGTATGCATGAAAATACACACTGGCATCACAGAACATCTTAAATCTATTTCTTTAACTTTGTTTAAACATACCTGGCATGAGAGGACATAATAGAGGGAATTATGAAAAATGCATTGATATTTACTTTTTACAACTAGCCATATTTCTAATCACTCCCCACAATGAATTAAAATTAACTATGTCATAAACTAGATATGATGGGGGAGGGAGATACCATCAGATTTAACAGTGGTAAGGTGAGGGAAATGCCATCCCATTCATACCAGTGAGATGTCCAGAGCCTGGAGAGGGTACATGGATCAGCAGGATAATGCTGGAAAGAACACCAAGGAATTCCAGCCATTCCAGACACTCAGCTTCCCCGGGAGCCCAGTTACTTCCTCTATGCTAATGCACACAGTGGGTGAACAAACAGCAGGAACTAGAGATGGCCTCACAACCACAGGGCTACAGTCCTACTGGTACCACTGAAGTGCAGTGGGGCAACTCCTGTGGATATAGCCCCCTTAGGAGCAGTGTCACCCCATGTCAGTCACCAGCTCTGCCCGGAGATGGAGGATGGGGAGCTGACTGAGATCTTATGGATCAGGATCCTGTGACCAGGAAGACCAAGCAGATGAGTCCCTCCACAGACAGACAGGAGCACACTCATGTTCCCAAGCCCTGCTCCTCATGGGGGACTTCACCCACCCCAACATCTCTTAGAGGAGCAACACAGCAGGGAACAGCCAATCCAGGACATTCCTGGAATGCACTGAAGAGAGGAGTCAGCGAGGAGAGGTGCTAGGACAGACCTTGCTCTCACCAACAAGGAGGGGCTAGTGGGTAATGTGAAGCTCAAGGTCAGCCTGGGCTGCCGTGGCCATGAAATGGTGGAGTTTGAGATCCTTGGGGAAACAACCAAGGCAAGAAGGAAGCTCACTGCCATGGACTTCAGGAGAAGACACTTTGGTCTCTCCAAGGATAACTTGTGGCAATCAAATTACAAGAGTCCTCTGACATATTTCACAAGCATCTAGTTTTGGACACAGCAGTAATTTTAAGTTTTCAGGCAAAAAACAAGGAATGCTGAAACCCCATTCCTAGTTGTATACACCTCAGCCAGCCTTTTTGTTCCAGCTGCAACGAAGTAAGAGGCTGGAGAGAGATCTAAGACAAAGATAAAACAAAATTAATGCTTCTGAGGGACAGGCAAATAATGACCCTATCTCTACTGATCCAAGGTGAAAGACTATGAGTAAGAGAGACGAAGGGCAATGCAGCATATATTGAATATTCCTAAAACACTTGTCAGACATGTACATATAGTGATATAAATAAGACTATACTGTAATATCATTCCACTCAAAGAAAAAACGCCTCATGAGTCAGATGCAAACCATCTGCACGGATACACAAGTTGAATGTGGGCTTGCAAATTAAATCAGAGAACGTTCACAGGAAATTTAGAGGAAATAAGATGAGAACCCTCCAACTGAAAGAGAAAATGCTCTCAGAAGAAAAGGAGATTTCAATTAGAAGAACATAATCAGTGATATCTAAAAGATGAGCATGACGGCACTGTTTCTGTGATCTGGCTGGGGAACTGGTCCTCAGAGGTTTTGATGAAAACAATTTCAGTGCAGTACAAGGGCTCTCAGATAAAACCAGAAGGGAGGAATTCCAGTAGCTACTACAAACAATTTATATGTTCAATGGACATACAGATAAAAAAGGCATAGCAGACAGTATCTGCCAGTGCAATTAAGGTAGTTTTCATAAAGTGAATGCTAGCTTCATGTTGTGTTTGAAGATACAATTTCCCTGATGAAAAAGGAGCTGGAACAACACTCAGCTTAAGGCTTCAAGTTTAGACAATGGGGAGAACAAAGAACATTTTGGGGGTTTAGGAGGCTATAGATGTATGATGTGAGAATTAAGATTTGTGACTTGCAAGTAGGAATTCTTCAAAATAGAGAAAATAATTTTCTGAAAATGATCCCTAGCATTAGTCACTTCAGTAGTGGAAATTAAATGTTACTTATAAAAGGCCTCAAAAGCACGTAATAAACATAGACTATGATATCAACTCTGCTTTGCCTACTGATGAGTGGCTATACCAACTAAAAAACCTTTGTATGTCTGTTTTACAGATATTAGCATATACTAAAAAAGATGTAAATCCTGACACATGTGAGCATACAGTAGAACATGGGCAATCTCTCTGAAGTTTATTATTTGATTTCAGAAACAAGGTTAATATCATGACTCAAAAGGCCTTTTTTTCTGTCCATGACAGAACTGAGTATCTCAGGAAGATCACATGTAGAAAACCAGACAAAGAGTCTGCTATCTTTACCAAAAAAACCCTCCAGTGTACTTTCAACCATTAACATGGCACTCACACATAGAATATGAGCTGATTGTTTGACTTGAACAGATCATCTGTCTCTGCAGCACCTTTCCAGTAACCATAATAATAATTTTCTTAGTTTGCTATTGTAGATAGCTAGAATGGAGAGCAGCACTGTGCAGAGCCATGTAGATAAAGCCCAGAGTTATTAAAAAGTAAAGCATTCAGAGCTAATTAAAAATATCCCAAGTACACACAGAAACCAATTAAACAACATACCTATTCAAAAATAATTTTTTGATAAGGCAACATTTTCTGGTTTTAACACAAGTAATACTTTCCAAAGCAGCAGAAATTATGCATAATTGATGTACACATATTGAAAAACACTGCACTGGATGCAAATTAATGTTCCACACTCTGAATTGCAGAGGGTAGCCTGAAAAACAAAACTTACTAGTGTGAAATTTAAGAACAGTTATATTTTCTCAGACCAAAGGCATATCCCAGACCACACCAGTGGCCTAATAACCTGCAAGAAAAAGAGAACAACAATTCTTCAGACCATGTCTTTGTCCTCCAAAGATCTGTGGTGTAAGATCTGCCTTAGCAGTGTCAGATGTGAGGTGTCCACATGTAGCAGTCATGGGAGGATTGTCCTTCCACATTTTTCAGCAGCTTTCTCAATCTATATAAATTATTACAACCCACTGCTGTAGCAAACAGTTGCACAACCTAATTACATGTTTATGAAGAAGATGGTTGTGTGCTTGGTTTGAATCATCTGCCTACTCTGCCTATTTCCTGGTCCCTACTCCTTGATTCTGCAGATGCAGTGAACAGTCATTATTCCCTATTCACTTCCCAATGTAATCCCAGACCAAACACACTGAACACAACTTTACTACATTTCCCTGTGTCAAAAACGGCATGGCCAGCAGGCCCAGGGCAGTGACCCTTCCCCTGTACTCTGCCTTGGGGAGGCCACACCTTGAGTGTTGTGTT
>JAOXXN010000364.1:49874647-49890383 GCA_026770055.1 Myrmophylax atrothorax
CTCCAGAGCTTGGGTTGTGCACCAAAGCTTCTAATAGCACACTGTGGCCTGTGCTATTAAAATATTCGTCTACAGGATACTCTGGCTGAAGTTACAAAACTTGCACTTGTTTTGGAAAGGGAAATTTTTATCCCTTTAACTGAAAAGAAGGGCAAATGTTGTTTTAATGAAAACTAATTTATAAAACCTGGCACTTCTCAGATATAGCTTCATCAGAAAGCTAACGGATCAAAGAATTGACATGGCCTACCTATTAGAAAGTTAAAATACTCAAATTCTATGGTTAAATATGTCATATCTGCAATTTGGTTTCCTAATTAATCCGATTATTTGTCTGTCTGCCTCACAGTTTTTTCAAAGGCAGTGAGTAGAACAAGCTTCACTGTGAAAACAGCAGCACAGTCCACCCCATGTGGAATAACTCTCGTGTTTGTTCGGCATCAATTCTTTGATCCACAGGAGACCTGACCTATCAATTCTTCTCTTCATAGAACAACTGATTTGAAAAAAATATAAAGCCCTACAATTAACAGAGAAGCTGAAAACTCAGAAGGTAAACTTTCCAAATTAAATAAGATGGCATAATGAATTTGCTAGTTTGATTTTTCAGCAACCAGAATCTGTCTAGGAGTTATTATAGGAATTATCTTGCTACTTATCTTCATTCTGTTTCAGTAACAGCACCTGTAAGATTTTATTGATGTAACTAGCAAACCAGATGGCAATTTTGCTAAATCTTGGGGAAAAAAGTGATTGATTTTTTATACAGTGATTGTGTAGGACAACTTGAGAATATTAAATTAGGTATACATATTGACCTGTTTCAAATCAAGTCACCTTGTTATGTTTGTTGATAATCTACTACACTATTGATTGCTAGATACTGCCCTATCCTCCAGAAGATGCTGGCTGTGTTCATATCTTTTATGTGTAAAACGTCAGAAGATCATTGACAGAATCTGAAAGTTATGCTTCTGCAACCCTCACAGATCACACGGGGAAAGCCAAGTCTATTTTGTTTATTCTATTACATGCTTCAAACTAATTTGTTTCCTGGCAAAGAAAGTGGCATATATAAACAGTCTGAAATTTTTTTTATTTATTGAGTTTATAATCTTCCCTGGCCAGTCAGATTGCTTATTCAAACTAAGCCAGTTAATAAGGATACAAAACACAGTTATCTCACTTAAAATAATTGCTGTTAACATGTAAAATTATGCTCAACTTTATTAATTCTTTTTTACTGCTCCTGCACACTTTCAAATAGGTTGTGTTCATTTTCCCAATAACAGTATTTTAATTTATCATTGAGGAGATAAACAGTGGAAGAAGGTTGTCACTACAGCAACATCTCATCTAATTTTAAAGGAGGAAACTCCACCAACAACCATTCTACTTTATAAACATGTAAGTTCAGGTATTTTCCACTTACTGTATATGTAGGAATAGAAAAGCTACCAGCCAGGTCTGATTAAGAAGCTGCACCACAGGACATATTTAAAGAGACAGTGTTCAGACCTGCATGGAACAGAGATAACATTGAGGAATGAGACTCAATACTACTGTCCCTATGTAAATAGAAAATAATTGTGGTGGAACTAGCCTGGCTGTCTGCCTTCAGAAACAGGCTTTAAGGAGAAACTCACCAACAAACCACACAGAAGGCTGGCTTGCAGAATTTCTTAAGTCCTATATCTTATGTTAAAATAAATAATGGAAAATACTGAGACACTATTATACATAGATAATCTATTGATTTTTAGAGCTTCATTGTTCAAAGTGAACAAAGAAAAAAGTGAAGCCCACTATTGCAAGGGGAGTTATAAACAAATAAAGTTGTGTCTTTCACAACATTTGAAGATCTCAACAATTAAATTTGGAGTGCCATTCACTTGAGGAGAATTTCATGATAACGCCTGTGGTGATCTATCCTGCTTGGAAAAAGTCTTTGGAATTCTTTTCAGGAACACCTTATACAGCTAAAAGAAAGTTAGTGAGAAAAGACTGTGGTTTGTAAAAGAGTGTAGATTTCCAGCTTTGAGGGACTTTGTTACATGAAATTGTGAAATTACACTATGTGCTGTTGAAACAGCAAAAAGTTAAAAGATGCTCTCCAAAACGAAATTTCACGGCTTGCCCTTATGAAACCATCACCCTATATATTAATTTCTAAATGGATTTCTTTCCTAAATGGAGACATTTCTGCAGAGGTATTCATTCTGAATACCTGGTATTTTAAAAAGAGAAATAATTTTCAAGCATCTCTGACTTGCACTTCCTTAGCCTGTACAAGTATGCAAACATCATAGCACAACATGAATACTTATTATCTATTATTGCCTGGTTTATGTATTCTGCTGCTTCAGACAAAAGAAAACACAAGTGTTTGTCCCAGCCCTGAAGAGCTTGCAGTGTAAAGGTGCTGAGCCAAGGGAAGAGCATTCTCACAGCACAAGAGAAGGATGTCTGTGGGCAACTGGTCACATACACTCAATATAATATTTTAGACATGGGAGGATATTTTTCAATGAATTCAGTATCTACTGTTTTCCTATGACTTGCCACTAATGGCTGGCTGCTCTCCTGTGCACTTCAGTTCAAACTGCAGCCAATTATTGTGAAAGACTATCCCCTCACTTAGAGCAGGGATCTATAGAGGATCACGGGCTGAATATCACTGCTGTCTAATGGGCCTGTTAGCCAGCTATGTCACGGTTTCCAGCAGTCTCCATACACACTTTATCCCTGCCATTAGCAAGAAGGAATGCTAACACTAAAGGATAACTCAAAGTATCTGACACAGCCTACAGACTATTATAATGTTCCAAGGCATACAGCTATTTAATGAGACAAAGCTGGGAGGTTTTGGTCAGAGAAAGATGCTCAGTAGCAGACTAAGGTTTAGTCCTTGAGCTGCAGTGGTGCAGGACCAACATCTGCTGGCTGCCCTGAAGCCAATTCTCAAAGGAAGCGGCTGTAGCCTCTGTGAAATCACTGACACCCGCAGCTCCAGAAGAAAACCACCACATCTGGAGAGCATTGCTTGGATCCAGCTGCTGGTCACACAGAGGAGAAGGCCAGCCAACCCTTGCTGAGCTCTCAGCCTCCGCACCTCAGGGACTGGTGAATTTACAGCCTGCTTTGATGCCCCAACCTTGCCCTGCAGCCGCTTTCAAAGATGCTCTTCCGTGTCGAATACCCCTGAGCGCCTGCCAGGCTCGGGGCCCGGCTGCAGCGGGGCCGTGTTTCCACTTGCGAGGTCAGGAATGGAATGAGGTAGCAGCCCGTGAACTCCATGGATGCTTATCCAGGGAGAGCTCCTGGATCCCCCGGACCCTCCCGCCCCGCCCCGGCAGTGCCGCCGGCGGCCGCCAGGTGGAGCCGCGCCTCTGCTGTGCGGCCGCGGGGGGAATAGGGGCGAGAATAAACATACGATTTTATTTTGTAACCGCATCACTGCCCCTTTGCCTCAGTGAAAGTCCCCCTTGCTCTCTCATGCAATGCCTGTCGTGCTGTTGTTGTTGTTAGTTGGGGTTTTTTTTGGTTTGTTGGGTTGGGTTTTTTGGTTTTTTTCGTGCTGATTCTGACATGATGCCTGGAAAAGTGAGCTGTTTAACCAGAAAAGTTGTATTTCTGGGCTCCACATTTGGAGGACATGGCATCCCAGGACGCTTCACACGCACACACAAGTGGAAAAGCAGCAGAAGGTGTGGGACAGCCCTGGCAGCTGTGCAGCCCTCTTACGTGTTGCTTTGGCAACTGTGATGATACTCATTTACCACTGCAAGTTCTTCCAGGGTAGGATTTGGGAAGCATAATTTAATCCATATTTTTCAGAATATGGGAAGAGTCCAAAGCATTATGGTACAAGCAGCTTAATACGCTGCAATTTCATGACACAACAGTGATTTAGCTGCCTTTTTTTATGTCCAGAGAGGATACAAATACCATAACTGACAGCTGATTTGTGCTACGTCACAACATAAAGAGGATTACACATACAGATTACAGCTCTTAGCATACCATGGAAATATCTAACACAAGTATTTTTTATCAGAATTGGAACTGCTGCTGAAGAACCAACTGTTGGGATAACTTTGTGCCTATCACAGGGGTCATGTTTTCAGCAGCTCAAAAACAACCTGGAGAGGAAGTCCATGAAGTGTTTGGCTGTGTAGATGTGTTATTGCTGAGCTAGCAAAGGCAGTGACAGTAGTGCATGATGTCACTTCTTGTCTCCAGGGCCTTTGTGATAATCCACTGCTGCTGCTGTTGCTGTGGGAGCTGGACATATGGTAAGCCCATAAAGGCAACTTCCCATAAGGTCAACAGACATTTAGCTGGCAGGCCAAAAAGTTAATATGCTGAGAAATCTCCGAACTAGGAAGCTGGAAGTAAGTATTTACTGTATCCAATATGGGAGAAAAGCTCTTGTAAGAAAGACTGATGAAGTGGTTTTTGTTTTGTGTTTTTTTTTTAATCTATCTATCTGTCTATCTATCTATCTATCTATCTATCTATCTATCTATCTATCTATCTATCTATCTATCTATTTTATGTAGAGCAAAGTTTCTGTGAAATTTTTCAGCTGACTAAATGTCATTAAGGTAGCAACACAGTTGCAGTATTCTAAAAAGTGAGAGAGGGCTAGAAACACTTTGTGTGACAGTAGGACTTTAGTTCTTTCTTAGACCACTTAATACTTGCCAGCTTTCTGACTTAGCTTCTGGATACTCCACAACGTTTGGCCTAGGAGGATGAAAGCATATGGTGAAAGCATCTGTATTCAGAAGTGTGCAGGCTGCTGTGTAAGCCCACTAGCATTAGTGTTGGTTGGGACAGAGTCAATTTTCTTCATGGTAGATGCTACAGTGCTGTGTTTTTGGATTTAGTATGAGAATTATGTTGGCAACACACTGGTGTTTTAGTTGTTGCTGAAAAGTGCTTGCCCTAAGTCTGGCTCTGCCTGTGAGGAGCTGCACAAGAAGTTGGCTGGGAGCATTAGGCCAGGACAGCTGTCCCAAAATGGCCAAAGGGATATTCCATACCATGCAATGTCACGCCCAATATATAAACTGGGGATAATTGACTAGGAGAAGGTGACTGCTCTTTGAGAGTAGGCTGGGCATCGATCAGCAGGTGCTGAGCAGTTTGTATTGTGAATCACTTGTTTCTCCTGGGTTCTGTTAGTCTTTCTCTCTCTCCTTATTATTACAAATTTTGTTAGCATATTTAGTGCTGTTTGTTACTATTGTTATATTTTATTTAATTATTACATTGTTCTTATCTCACCCCACAAAGTTTGCACCCCTCCCTCCAACCTGCCAAACACACCACACAGCTTGATGTCATCAGCAAACTTGCTGAAGGAGCACTTGATCCCACTGTCAATGTCACTGAGGAATACAGCTTGTTCCAGGTCTCCACGTGGACATCAAGCGATGGACCACAACTCTTTGAATGTGACTGTCCAGTCGGTTTCTTAACCATGGAGTGTCTGTCTGGCAAAACCAGTCTCTTCCATTTAGAGACAAAGATATGGTGTGGCATGGAAGTCAAGAACTCTCAGAGCAGTGCAGTCCTGGATCCCAAACTATCCTTCTGTTCCCATTCTCAGCACGTTTCTGTTTGAGTGCACTGTCACATGGGGTTGAAATCTTCTGGCCTGTTTGTCTTTACATTCCCTTTAATTCCCTTTTGTTGCCCTTGTAACTGTAATCTGACCTGCAGAACTCTGCAACCCACCTCACTCCTTGCACTAAGAATAGAAACAGATCACCTTGAAATAACTCCTCAGAGTGTCAAGAATCCAGATCAAACCCGCCCCTTTGCTTTTAAAATCTACACAGGTTTTCTGCAGTTTGCCTCTGAGACACAGCCCCTAACTTGTCTGTCCACCATCCCTTCCCTTTTTAAACTTCTTCCTTCCTTTCTTCCTTTGCAGATTGTGCAAGCCATTCATGTTTCCTCTCCATGTTTCCTGCCACCTGTATCTCACTAACTTCTCTCTTCTTTCAAACTGCCTTGTACACCTTATCTCCTTTTCCCATGTCAGTTGCACTGATTTCTCTTCCTCCATAAATTGTGTGATAGAATAATTTGTTTACTGTTATATTTTAATATCATTTCTGCAATATGTATCTTATACTGAGTTTCACTGTGTAGTGTCTTCTCACAGCTGATAAGCAGAGAGGGAGGCAAAGTGTGTCAATCAAAAGCAGCCAGGACTTTCTAGCTGAGGAGCAGCTCACCAGTATGCCTGACAGATGGCTCTGAGCTGTACCCTGTTTATTTCATAATAATCAAAACTCTTCCCTACCATCCACATCTTCCAGAAGTTGACCAGTCATTACTGGAAGTAACGATCAGGTAACAGCTCTGGTGCCCAACACTAACACTGACACAATTCCAAATGTCATACTTCACAGTCTGCAAGTTAAAGGACAAATGGATCAGAGTTATGAAGAGGTAAGAAGGCTGCAGGTGCTGTTCTAAGAGCTTAACAATTTGTTCATAGTTTCACCATGGGTGCTTTGTCTCCAGTTGTTCTCTTGACCAAATATCCAAACTGGGACTGAGTCCACTCAGGATAAAACAGGAAAATTTTTCCACGAAACCCCTTCAACAGTAATTAGTTTTGGACCATTTTAATAAGGAACAAAATGAAACAGAATAGCCTTCCTGGAAAATGGAAAACCACTATACAAGAATATAATTTTAAAAAAGAATAGTGCTGGAAGTTATTCTTTTCTTGTATTTTGGTGTTAATTTATGCTACATGATACTGTGACCTTAGATGCAGTCCTGCCTTTGAAAAAAACCCACACCAACAGCAGTTCTTGCATGTGTTTTGATACAGATTTGGTTTAATAAAGTCTTCCTTCCCAAAATATTACAAAGGTTTTTCTTACATCTTTACTCCTTTCATCATACAAATACTCTGCTACTGGTATAGTTACAGTTAATTCCATTTGAGTAATACTGCTGTACTCAGGGAATAGTGGCATGACACTCAGCTTAACAGACTACCCATATTTTGAGCTTCACAGAGAAACCATGAGAAATTATAGACTCTTTACAGCTGTTGCTGTCATCATTTCGGTAAAGTGAACATAATATCTTTTAATATTATGAGGTTTTCAATGGGTCTTGTCACAGGACTTTGTATGTGGTCTCTCAAATGACTTGTGCTTGCATTACAGGTAAACACTAAGGAGAGAGAGGTGATGAAAATAGAATTGTCTACAATTTGCTGCTGGAAAGGGGTATCTTGGTTTTGGTGTTTGTGCCCATGAATAGTTATGTCCTTGTGACTCAGGACTGTGTTCACTGATTTCATGGCAGGGAATTACTGCAAAATTTTGAGGAGACTACGTGAAACAGGCATGTGTACCAGAAAGAACATGGCAATTTTTTTAAACCTACAACAAACACAAACTTTACCTTGTTTCCAATATAGTGTGAGTCTTAATTATATGAAGATTTATAGGTCATGTTTCAAATTAAAGAAGTATTTAGGAACAGCTTAGTTTAATCAACCCAAGGATCTGGGTGATGTAATACTCTACAAGGTTATTATTTTTCAAAAAAAAATAGGGCATTTTAGAGTAATTCAATTCCTTTTCCCAGCATGGCCTTGCAAAATAGTTTCCAAAGGATTATTTCTCTTTAGTTTGGTGAAGATTATGGAAATCTCAAAATACGAGAACCTGGCCATGAGAATCTATAAAGCACATGGTGTGCTGTTATTTTAGCTATGTGACAGAAAGAGTTGTGCATAAATGGACATGCACTGTTTAGGCCTTCAGGAGATATGGGGGGAAAGGCAATAATAATAATAATAATAATAATAATAATAATAATAATAATAATAATAATAATAATAATAGTAGTAGTAGTAGAAGTGTAGAATTCTGACTACTTCCACATAGAGTTGCAGGCTGATCAGATGGTGCCCCAAGGTGGAAGATTTCTTTGGTAATTTATTTATGTTTTTCTATCGTATCAGTCTGTCATATAATCAATACACTCCAATAATCTATAGGAATGAAGGTTGGAGAGTTGATTGTTTGTGTCTTAGGTTTCTTTTGTGATGCAATCTGGTCAGAACCAGCAGCTTGTAGATATGTTGTGAACTAGGTTTTTGAAATATTTATGATATGCAACCAAATTGAATGTATTGAAAATAAAAAAGTAAAGAGATTTAGTGTCAATAAACAAACCGACTTTATAACCTTGCTATATTCCAAAGGTGACGTGACCTTTGAGGCAAACCAAGCTTCATATGGTTAATTTTCCCTTTAAGAAAACTGTTTTAAATAAACTATAGTTCTCTTAGTTAAAGGACACTTCTATTGAACGACTTTTTTCTCGTTAAGCCATTTACTGCAGGAATACTTGTGCTTTCTTTTGAAGAAACTGATATGACTGTCAGAACACTGCAGTTTCAGTGAAAAAGGAGCATTTCAAATTTTAATGTATTTACATGCATTTGACTTTGCATTTATAACATTCAGCTTTGTTAGAATGCAAATGTGGATGTGGAAAAAAGAGGTTTTTAGTCCAGAGAGAAGATAAGCAGGGACTGTTCTCAGAGGTCAAATGTCATCTAAGAACTCTGACAAAATAGTGTTTCATGTAGTTAATTTATGTCTTCCTTCTTCCTTTTCTCTGTAATTATAAAAAAAATACTGCACTGGATCTTGGTTTAAAATAATCCTTCAGAAAAGAAAAACAATTATTCCATCTGGTACACCGCAAGCACTTTATAAAAAGTCATGCAAATTGTGATGTATCTCAAGAAAAACTATGTAAATTACACATAGGCACATACACATGCAAATGCCAGCCCGTACCCCAAACAGGCTTATTCAGCAACCCAGCTGTCAGTGTAACAATGGTTAAAACTCACATTAAAAACAAGGAACTACATTTAAAAATATGATGCTTTCTAGATGAACTGCCTGCGCCTATGCTCCACTGTATGACCTCTTTCTGGAATTCTTCTCTGCCCTCTTCTCTGGCTTCTTTTACATAAAAAAAAAAAAAAACAAACCAGAAACAAGTAAATAAATCTTCATTTTCTCACTCAGATGTGAGTTGTAGAAATAAGAATGATTTTCCTTCCAAGGACTAGGAGGGTCAGATCTGTCCATCAGCATTTCCTCATCCAAAAGCAATATAAAACAGGGCAAAAGCTAAATCAGTTCAAACCTGTGTTTTACCACCTGGCCCAGTAAGCCTGGTAGGCTCTGGTGCTGAGTGGTGAAGGACTGTGCTCCTGCAGGATCACTCCAAGTGCAGGAGCCTGACAGCTTCCTGCTTTGCCTGGGTAAACAGTAGAATTTCTGAGCATTTAGATGTCAGACAGTAAGTGAGAATCCCTGGCTACGTTTTTGCTGAGTGGGTCAGATTTTCATTTGTTGTTGCAGTTGTAGTCTGCATTTCCAGTTAAAAAAAGGCAGAAAAAGAATTGTGTGTTCTGGCAGGGGAACAGGAAGATGACAGAAACAATACTGAATATGCACTCACTGCAGAATGGAGCAGCAAACATTCACACCCAAGTGACTGTAGCATTTCTTTCCACCTTTGGCTTTCCTCAATTGTTGCAAGGGATCTTTCTTGGAATTTCCATTATCCACTTATCCTCTGCACTTGGATTGCCTGTCAGCTGCTGCCGCCTCCATAGCACATTTAGGAGAGAAATTCGACATTTGAACTAGTAGCTATGGTTGCAGGCAGTCTGTTTTGTTCTTGGTCTAAAGGAGCCACAAATTAAGATGGCTTTGCAGCATCTGGATAAGCACTGCTTTTCACATATATGGAACATCCATCTTTGCTGTGACCACATTTACTGCCTGCTGAACACATTGCAAATTTGCATAGATTAGGTGAGTCTGTAGAAGACAGATTATGCTTTCTGTTTTGGGAAAATCTTTTACTTTCCTCGTCTGCTTGAGGGTTATTGTCTTGTTTGTTGCACCTGTCCCTTTTTCCTACCATACAGACACTTTATTCTTACACATACTAGTATCTTGAAACAATTCAGATGATGAGTCTTTCCCCATAACAAATACTTTGTATGAGTGTTTCTAACTTTTAAGATCTGTTTAAATCCAATTATGGAGCATGCATCACAGAGAAGATCAAACTGGAGTAGCAGTAAAAGGTCATGTAATACTCCCAAGATGGGTTTAAATTTGGTACCAATGAGGAACAATTTAGTTACATCACTGTGATATTTCACTGAAAGAAATATGGACAGTCTATTAACTGTGTGTTACATCACACAGTTTAGTAAACACATGATTTTTTTTCACTTAAATCATTACAGAATATGAAAGATTTTATGGAGCTAAAAAAAAAAGGAAAAAAGAAGAGAGGGGAAATAGGGTGTTTGCAGTCTTTGGTTTATATTACACTGAGTACTCTAAAGATAATAAAGCATTGGTTTAAGTGACAGAGAACCTAAAATGTGGGGCAAACACCTTCTAAACATGCTTTTGGTACCAAGGTGATAGGAACCATGAGCTTCAGTAAGTATTTCTTCCCTTCTGATTATAGCTCTAGAATCTGGAGCCCCTATGACTACTGCTGGGAGGAAATATCTGGAAGAGGAATAGTTAATAAAGACTTTCTTGTCCCCATCTCCAGTACTTGCTTATATATTTGTTAGATATATTGTTTGTTATATATTGTTAATTTCACTAAGTGCCCTATCTTAAATCTGTTGATACCCACTAAATAAACAAGAATTATAGCCACTTGAAACCCAAGAAACTGTGCTGTAATGGGAGACAGAAAACTTCATGTATTGGTGGATTCATATTTAGAATTCTGTGAGATGATTATGGGAGAATTTGACTCCCAACAAACACTTCTGACAGAATTAAACCGTGTATCCATCGACCTATCTGACTTTGCAAGCCTGATTCTGTTTTTAATCTTTTGTGTTGGTCTTGTCATTTTTGTCTTGGATGCCAAGTCTGCATTTCTGTAGCTTTGTTTTCTGAAGTTCCTTCTTCCTGTGAGCAATGTTTATGAAACCCTTCAGGGCATGTTGACAAAGAATGTAAAGTGCATGAAGCAATTTCAAGTAAAGTGGCATATATTTAATATCGATGTATTTACTTTGTAACAGATTTACTGAACTCCTAGGTCTACTCTGATATTTATTTACTTGAATGACCACTTGATAAAAAAATTAATCTCTTATTTGAACAAACTCCAGAACGCCAAGTGGGGAAAAAGAAGCTTTGTTTCACTAGGGTTTATCCAGATTGGTCTGCGTCTTATACTCAAGATTTTTAAGTGTTACATTGAGTCATCATTTTATTTCATGCTGGTAATAAGCTTGATCTGGAAAGACTTGGGAAAATGCCCTCATCATTTCCATTTGTACCTTGTTAGCCTGAATTTGAGCTACAGCCCATTAGTCTTAGACTATATAAAAACTGAAATAACATCAACTGGTCATATGTAACAATATGCATCAAAATGTGCCCTGAAGGTAATTAAGTAGATTTTACAGCATAGCAAAACTCAGCAAGAGGAGGTATGCCAGTGTGCACAGTCTGCTGAGGCTGAAAAAACAACTGCTTGATGAGTGTTTCTTCCTTTGTACCAGCATACCCACTGAGCTGGTAATTATTCCTGTTTTTTATCTAATCATGATAAGACAGAAAACAATCTCTTTCCCCTGCTTTCCTCCTTCACATATCACACATAAGGAAGTCTCTGTATTCTGAATCCATTTTTAATTTTTCCCTGTCCTTCAAAATTAATTTAAAATGTTTCAAATTATATATACAGTAATTAAGGTTCTTCAGAAAATAACAGTGTCTATACGAGGCAGTTGTGCTGATCTTCTATTGCTGCAGACAGAGGTATGAAATAAAATCCCTAGAAGGCAAAGAGAAAACATGTGTGTTCAATCAAAGTGTGTCAGAATATTCAGGAAGGCATTAAAGAAGAAATAGCTAATCCTGGCTTTCCCTGAAATGAAGGAAGTTGACTATAGAAATAACACCAAAAGGCAATAATGACAACTCATTTTAGATTCATAACTGTGAGACAGTTAATAAAATACAATTTTATAATCACAAAGCTTGAATTTCAAGAGAGCCTTAATCCCATTGAGAGTCTAAAATCCCATTTAAAGATAATAAATTCCATTGAATTTCCCTTTTAAAATTATATTTCTGGAGTCAATCAGTCTGGACATTATTTATTTATAAATCAGCTTGAGTATATAAACTTCATTTAACTTCTAGTGGAATATGTATACCTGAATGAAATGAATATATTACAAATTCTTCAAATAATAAAAAAAAAAGAGGCAATCCCTTTGTTCTACGTCTATTCAGAGCTCAGTACTACCAGGACCCCCAAGCTCATTACACAAACACAGTAACAACAGCAGCAGGACCATTAGTTGTCATATATTTTCCTATATTCACATCACAGTGCAAGAGATTATCATTTCATCTAAACGGAAAAATACATAGATACCAGGAAACAATACAGGGCTTTCCTGACAATTAAAACAGCAACACTGTCTTAAACATCCATGCTTGTCGACTGCATTAATTTTTGGTTTCTCCTCGTAACAAAACCAGAATGGGATAAAAGACATGTGGAGTATT
Organism: Myrmophylax atrothorax; assembly: GCA_026770055.1. NCBI lineage: Eukaryota > Metazoa > Chordata > Aves > Passeriformes > Thamnophilidae > Myrmophylax > Myrmophylax atrothorax. The sequence goes on from JAOXXN010000364.1 coordinate 49,887,292, forward strand.
ATGAGTTTGATAACGATCAATACAGAGAAGTGAAATGAGAAAAAGAGAGTGTTCAGAAGCAAAAAGGAGAGGGGGAGGGAAAGAAAAATTGGAGTGAGAAAAAGCAAAAGAGAGAAAAAGAATGACAGATGTTCAGTAAATGCAGAGAGCAAGGCCAACTCAACAATATTTATGATAAAGATTTCAATCTGAAGTTATTTTCAGACTATTTCAGTCAGTAATGTGTTATCCTTCTTATTTGATACTTTTTTTTATTGAAATCTTTCAGGTTGCTACTGTCAGGATTTCTAAACATCTCTCAGGTTTTTCCCAGAGCTTTGTATCTTGCTAGTAATCAACCATTATTCCTCCCACAGAAGATTAGTACTTTTCTTTGACTTACATAGAAATCTAATAGTCATCAAATTTGATTTATCCTATTTAAATTGTTTGTATATGAAAGATATTGACCAAGCATTTTCAAAATCTGCTAACACTGGCACAATAACATCATCTTCCCATCAAATCCTGCTTGAACTCATATCGCTAATACTAAAAATTTCCTCAGTACCTCTAGATTAAAAGTAAATAAAATAATATCATAATGGCAGTCATTAGTTTTAAATTAAAATTATGAGCATTTTGTGATATAATACATCTAAACTATATACCAAACCTGAACAAGAGAGTCAAAATGATACATATAGAAATGCTGAGAAACAGCAAAGCAACCAACATCCAGAAAGGAATCCAGGGAAACCACATGACTTGAAACAAAGGGAAAACAAACTGGGTAATGGAAGACGTGCTGTGCAGAACAAGCAAATACAAACAGCATACAGCAGTGTACGGAAATCACTGAAATAGGATATGAACAACAAGAAAAGGATTAATGAGGCAGACAGAAAAATGGACTCCTTAAGTACATAATAATAATAATAATGACGGAAGGGAACAAGGAAACATTAAGTGCAATATGGCTAAAGCAAATGTATAACACAAACCCCATCATTCCAATGGTTTTGCCTAGGGATCTTATCCAAGGAATAGGGCTAAGAAAACAAATTCTTAACACTCTGCCTGATACCCTTCTGCAAGAGGAATCCAAAGGAAATATTGAGCTTCTAGTCTGAAAACACCCACTTTGCAGAAGTGCAGAATTTTCATAGAGGCATCTTGTAAACTTCTTCCTATTGACAATGCACTGTTATGGCCTCTGTTTGAGAGCACAGAAAGGTAAGAAGGAGGACACAGGATGGAAAAAAGAGGCAGGTTACAGAGCAGTTGCAAAAACCAGAGTTCCACTAGTCTGTTTGCAACAGCATTTTCATTTTCAAACTGACTCCTAGTAAAATGATGTAAAAAATATTTCTTGCCAGCCCAGACTCCAAAAACATCAGCAGGCTCCAGCTGAATGGAAGCTGTACATGGTGTAAGGAGGTAACTACATAAACCCTAAAAGTTTACAAATTCTTGGTATGAAAATGATGATCTGATTAATTATAGGAATTGTAGTCGCTTTGAGAGCACAGCAATATATAGGGCAAGAATTCTAGCGAAAAGGTAAGAATTTCAATCAGTGATAAAAGGATTATTGAATCCACAGAAAATTTTACAGTAAAGTCCCCATTTCTGTGTCTCAAAGAGAAGACTTTGTCTAGAATTCTAAAATTAAATTCTAACTATTTTCAACTATTCCATGAATAAATGCTTTAAAAAGAATGGCATTAGAACTAGAAGCACTATAGATATTCTGAGCCTGTGTTTATTAACATATTGATGTTGAGTGACGAAAATGCAAGCACCTTGTGATTAATCTCTTCTTAAAGAGGTACCTGCCATGAACAGCTATAGAGAAAATGAAGAGGTGAGTACTGGTAAAACAGATGATAAAATCTGGAAGACAAGAGAGAAAGAAAAAGGAAGCCTTTGTTTTTTGCAGTTTTGCTACAAGGTTACTCTGAAGGAAAAGCAAATCAGATGTGTCAGATCACATGAGTGTTTCAGAAGCTGTCTGGAAAACAAAAAAGGGTCAAGGTGAAGGCATCTGCTGTAAAGATAAAAGCAGCTGTTCAGGCATGGTCTGAGAACAAAAGCCGTGTCTGCGGAAGGGGAACTGCATTCTGGAAGCTGGAGAGTACAGAATTCCCACCAGAGATCACCCATGGATGGAAGAAGTGGAACCAACTTTACAAGTCATCAGCTTTCACATAGAACCACAGCACTTTGCTTTTCTTATCCCAGAACTGCATCTTACCATCACCTCTTACCCAGCCATCTCCTAAGTATTTGAGATATGATCCATGATCCCAACTGGTCCTGTCAACAACAGAGGAAATAATTCAACCTTGTTTTCTGTTAAAATGTGCACCCTTACAGAGGCCACAGTGGGAATGTGGAGTTCCCACTGTGGACTCATCTGCAGGTATCGTCTTTGCACACGCAAACAGATTATTTATTATATCAACCCATTATCATAGATGTGCTGCTATCTTGGTTGTACCAAACCTAATTTTCATAAGAATGAAGTCCCAGAAAAAGATGTCAGAGTCTGTATTGCCACTAGCAAAGCCAATGAAAACAGAAAATGCTGGAATGGAAAAACTGTTCATTATTGAACACACTACTGGAACTAATTCTAATGTTTAAATTTTGATCACTTTAATTCTATTTGCTTGCTATTAATGGAGATACTTATTTATAATATTTGTAACAAAGAAATTGTGGGTATGCTTTTATTCAGCTTAACCAAATCTAACACTTTTATTCCCTGCTAATATCAAACATTCCAAAGGCTTTGTTACTTCAAGTGGGCACTATGTATCACTCGGCTGCTCAGTTTATAATGCAGGCTCATTACCATACTCATTATTGTGAATTATGGAAGTTTCCTGGCCTGTCTTCATTAACCATCTGGCACTTAAGCACTGATTTGTGTTTATATATAATGTTAATTTTACAAAAGCACCTGAACATCCACTGGTAACATGCATTTAATCTGTTTCTCAGTATTTTTGCAAGACCTCAGTGATTATTCCAAAGCCATGATTTTCTTTACCTTTATTGTTTTATTTACACACATGGATGACATAATTGCACCTGTGCAATAACAG
>JAOXXN010000364.1:49890417-49905803 GCA_026770055.1 Myrmophylax atrothorax
TCCTCTTTCAGCTTCTTTCTCAACAAAGTGCGTATTTTCTGTCTTAGGCAGTGGGTGCTTTAATGAAACCTTGACCAGGATCAGGTTTTCAGACCTTGTTTATCACCAAGCAGTAATTTGGGCTCAATACTTCATAACTTGACTTTATTGCTTTAGATAAGTTTCCAAATTTCATTTATGATTTGCCTCTGAAACTTTGAGGAAATATATTTTAAAAAGTACAAAATTTCAGTAATCACATTACACTGCCCACAAAGCCCTAGAGTCTAGTCTTAAAGGATCTGAAGAAGGAATAATGCAGGTGAGATATAACTCCTTTTTCCTTTTAAACTCTGTAAAATTGCTTTTCATTCTAGGTCTTCATAATTCATAATCTTAAGTGGAAACAAAATGATTTGTAATTAGTGCACTATCATTATCAAATATATTAAATCATCAAGGTTTCCACACACCCATTTTAAAACATTTCAAATATATTTTATAAATATTTCATTATGTTTACAGCTTAGAAACATTTATAATGTCAGAGTCACTCTCTAAATCTCTTGGGAAACATATTACCCTGAAGTTACAATGTCTGCATCTTCAGCAGAGTCTTTCTTAGTTGTATATTCCTTCAAATTATTCCTTTCAGCCTAGAGACCAGTGCTTTTTCATAAGCTTTTCCAGCTAAACTGTTGCCTTATATAACTCCAGACTTTTTCCTACTGGGACATTAAGAAAAATCACCCTTGTATTGACAATGTATATTAGCTACTCCAGGCCAACAAGGCCCCAAACTCAGAGATTAATTACTCCTCCTCAAAAGTTTTCACTTCAGAGCACTCTAAGCAGGTCCTATGTGACAAAAAAAAAATCACTTATCCATTTAACCCCCAGCTGGTGAACTGAGATACCAAAGCCTTGTGGTAGAAACTGCATACATTCAGTGTGGGACATAGTATGTGTTTGAGGGTGTAAGTATCTTGATCTACAGCTTGGATTTTAAACAGTGATCCTTACTTGCTGCCTGATCCTGGATGAACCTAAAGGTAACATACCTAGTACTGCCCTTCCCAGGCCAATTCAGGACAAATGCTCAGAGCCTGTTCCAGAGTACTCGTGTTATTTGGATGTGAGTTATGATACTTCCTTATGTTTTCATATCCAGTTCAGTTCTTCCCGTCAAAGAATATGTACACGTATTTTATGCCTTTTTTAAGAGTTTGCTGTTATAAGCTGCTGTAGTTGGAAGGGTAGGTGGGTGTGAAAGCTGCTAAGGTTGTGCCATTGTGCAGCAGAAAGCAAGAGAGCACGTGTACCATCTTGTGAAACAGATAGTTGGAGGAGGTAGGTGGCAGCATGGCCTCAGGTGTTTTCTCCTAATATGTTTTTTTCCACGCTCCATTGTATCTTCACAGGGGAATGCACAGGGTAAACTCTCAATGACAGGTACTCTTCTCTTGCTGAGGCCACGCTTACAAAAGAAGAGAGTCCCAATAAGAGCTTTTGAAGGACTTTTGGCCTCCTTGAGATCTGCTTCTAGCAGAAGATGATGTCTCCAAAGGATGGGATTTAGTTTGCTTTGGTTTCCTCAACAAACCACGTAGAGCAGCTCTGGGTGGTCCCCCAATCCATGTGTTGTTTGGTTGACCCATGTTGGGCCAAGATGTTTGTGGATAATGTTAGTTGGATTCTGTCCTCCTTTCCTTGGTCAAGCAGCTAATCCAGCTTTTACCTGGCTGTGTTACAAGCTGTAAGGGAGCTTCTTCCCTCCTACAACCCTTTTCTCCCTCACACCTCTGAGAGGAATATGTTTTTAGAGCAGAGTGCTGTCCAGTGGGAATGAAAAGAGACTGTGAAGCTACCATTATAATAGCCTGGTTTTAATGTTGTGTCTAAGATCAGTAGTACAAGAGTAAATAATTGACTTAGTATAGATGAAAATAAGTGAATTTATGTATTATGTATTGATTTAAAGCTCTCCTGCATTTTCCCTGGACTGTGATAGCAAGTAAATGTATTGACTATTCTTCTGATGGGAATATGCAATTTGTCTAGAAAGTTCCTGGTTATTTTGGCCTGGGCCTACATGTTAATTGAAGTAGATATTGAAACGTAAGTCTGACATAGCCAGAATAACATTACTATCAGAGAGGCTGACAGTAAACTAAAAATATAATGAAATTGTATACTGCAAACACCCTACAAAATTTTCCTTTTAAATTGAATTACCATTGAGATGCTGCATTAGTAATCTCAGCAAGAGTGTCTTCTTACCTAGGATTGGGACCTTTGTGCAAGTATCATTGTGCAAAGGGCAAATAGTGGGCACCTGTGAGAATCTGTGAACAAACCCCTGGTCTTTTGACACCTGCTAAAGATGCCAAGGACTCTGAGCACCTCAGCATGGTGTAATATTCACCATCCTCACTGAAACTGGCCAGGAGTTTGTTCCTTAAAAGTATAAAAGACAGAAAATATTCGACAAAATATGTAGGAGCTGGTTCCCAGTTTGAGAATAGAGCCCTATGTATTTTCCAGCCACTAGACTGTCAAAATCCAAGCCTTCATCTTTTTTCTAGTGAAACAAAGAAAATATACTTGAACCAATTCCTTTTTGCAGACACCTCCTGCCCTCTGAGGCATTTTCTGCACTGCTTTCTGGCTGTGTGAGGTCCCCCCAGAGGCCTCTGAGCACAGGGTGCTGCTGCTTCAAAATACCCCTGTGTGGCTCTGCTCTTACACCAGGCTCTTGCTGCCTGCTTCTTACCCCTGCTACAAGTCCAGCCGGGTGGGAAAGTTGATCCTTTAGGGCTTGCTTTTTATGTCCTTCTTCAGTTTTGTCATACTTGAAGGAAGCAGCCTCATTCCTCTTTTAAATAATATGATTTTAGTTAATGCTTTCATTAACTTGTTAAATTCTACTGACATTAGGAATAGCACAAAGAGCATGCTTTATGGATTCGCTGTTTGTATGACAATTATCTTGCTTAAAATAAGGCTGTGTATGACTAGTTCATTGCAAGAGATGGAATAGATTTCCATTCATAATAACACCTAATGACTTTTGAGCAATTCCCATTATTTGTCAGCTCTTGTTATGCCTTTAGATTCTCAGAAGTTAACACTTCAAATAAAGGTTTTCTGCTTTTTGCTGTAGTGATACATACAATTAAGCTTAGAAGATAATAGGTCTTCAGATTGTGATGGCATCAATTAGCTATGATATTCCTTTGGGTAAATTGCCAGAATTAAAGAAGCACAATGATAGAAAACAGAACATTGTTAGCTTAAGTGAAACTGTGCTTCTCCAGATTGTACTATTATCATCAGCAGTTATACTAGTTGTGGAATAGTAGGAGTGAATGTTGTAGGAGTGGGTGTATTTAATAACAATAGGAAAAATCAGTTTGTATGTAATCAATGTGTACTGACATCCTTTCTAACACTAGCTAACCCTTAAGGACAATTTCCACAACACTGTTACTTGCTGCTTCTCTTAAACTAACACTTATTACTTCTTACATCTTGTGAAACATACAATGAACGTACCTATAGTCAGAAAATAGCAATTATTAATTTGAGCACCTTTGAAAAAGGAATTGCCATTTAAAGTAACTATACTGTTTTCCAAATTAAGCCCCTAATGTATGCATATCCAGAACTTTCAACTACATTTTGTGGTGCCTATTGCAAACCAGTCTGTTCTACCAGAAAATCACATTCTTTTCTGAAATGTCCTGTCACTTTTATTGATCTTTATTGCTTTAGTCAGTACTGCCATAACCTCTCTACCTTGTTCAACAAATTATATCAGTCTGGCCCTTTACTTTGAAAGGAGGCATTGTATTTTGTCAGAGGTTAAGGCTTTCTTTGTATAAATAATTGTTAGTGCTGCTGTAAAGCTTGCCTGTATGGAGACTGACCAGTTGTTCACATATTTGATCTGAAGCAACACACATACATTTTCTAGGAAACATTATTATTGCAAGGATAAACTTCAAATTAATGTCACTATTATGCTGTGCAGCTGCATATTGTGATTAGGTGGCAGAAGTCAGTAATCACCGGCTCAACATTGCTCTGTATTTTGGAATATCCGGTTTTGGAAGTATTTGTGGAAGCCATCAGAGCAGGCATTTTGGGGGAGATATTTTAGAGTTGGTGCCTTATTCATTGCCTCTATTGTAGGTTTGTACAATGCATCTCATGTTGCCATCAGCCTGCAAGTTCCTGGAGAATGGCTATTTATTTTGAATCCTTTATGCATACAATGTTGAAGCGGTAATCTCTGGAGGACAGCAGTATTACCCCTGCTGGGTGAGATTTGCCTTTGCATAATTACCTATGTGTTCTTTTTGGATGGCGCTTGTTCTGCTTAATCTTGCATTGCTTGCCAACTGGAGGTGAAGGCACAGTTAAGACGAAGTGTCGTGTTGCACAGGCTCTGTGCTGGCTCTGCACACTTCCTAATGAGTCAGAAAAGCTGTCTGTCAGCATCCCAAAATCTTGTATTGACATTATCATGGCACCACTAATTTTTTCTCACATTCTAAATGAACATCAAGCTGTTCAAAGTCAGGGGATCAGCTTCTGCCTCCATCTCGGAACAACCGAAAATAAATAAACTAAGAATTGCATTGGACTGCAGAATGTGGACTATTCAGGGAACATCCTGGACCAGCTAATCTGTTGGAAAAAACTACAAATTCATTTGAGTTATAGGTAAATAGTTACCACAGCAAGAATATATATCAAAACTTGTGCTGCTTTTCTTTGCTTTAATCTATTCAATGAAATATATATATGTGTGTGTTAATCCATTTTTAATATAGTATTCCTTTCATGTTCCTGAATATAATCTGATTGTAGTGGGCATTATTATTTTCATACAAAATATTACTTATTTTTTGGAAGTTTTACAGATTACATACATATATTTAATGTACTTTATCATTAGAACTTTCTCAACAGACACAGAGCCTGATGAAACTAAACTGCATCAGAAAACTTTCTCTAATTACACAGTATATTCAGACATGTCATACATTATAAAACAAATTACTCTCCTTGAAGCTCTGTAGATTGGACTGGCCTTTAGGTTTCATTTACAATGATCCAGAGCATCAGTAATTAACTTGTGAAGCTACTCCATGAATAAACCGTTGGAAGTATCTGCTATTTCAAGGAGGCAGATTTAAAGGAAAGAGAGCACAGAAAAGGGCACATTCATTTTTCTGTCATGTTTTGATAGCCCAGAATATCTAAAGAGATTGCTTTTGTATAAGGACAAGTACACTTACACATAAGGAAGACTGCCAAATGGATACTGGATAGTTGAGAAAGGACATTTGGTGATATACCATTTTAAATGATTAATAATTATTTTTTCCTACCATTGCTATCTCACAGTGGTAATATTTAAATTACCTTTTAAAGTTTCTTATAAACTTCTGCAGTTTAATATTCACTTTCAAAAGGATGTTTCTTGAATTTTTATTTTTTGTATCTGAGAAAAAAAAGTTGTGTGCACCAGTATCCTATAGTTTAATACCCAACCCCATCCCCTCTCTCACCCAGATGATCCATCTGAAAGCTAAATTCTGTGATGTAGAGAATGTGATGGGCAGCTACCAACATAATACTTAAACAGGTATTCAGCTGCCACTGAAGTAGGCCTTCAGTGTGTTGAAGCCCTTTGCCAAGAAAGGAACATTGCAGAAATGACTCATATGCAGCATTGTTAAGGAGTTCACTCCGACTTCTTGTACTTAAGAAATTTTATTTATTTGTTCTATTGTATACACTGCCTGCAGTGAAAAAGTAATTTAAGTTTACTTTAAATGGTTGTTTAGGTAAGGATAAGAGCTCCAGGGAGAATAAAAATCAAGACACCCATCACCCACTCTGAAGAGTACAAGTGCTAATTAGGAAATTTCTCAACTTTGACTGAAATTGATGTAAACCAAACTAAAAAAGAGAAATTGGCACTGAACTAATTTTCTGCGTGGACAGCTGTGCGTGGCAGTGAATCCAAACTGTATGGACAAGTGGTGATGGTTATGGTGACAGTATACATGTCAGATAACCAAGCTGAAGTTCATTTACCCTGAGACACTTAGCAAAGAAAAGTCTTCAGCCCTCTTACTCCTTTGCTAAATAAGGAGTAGATCAAATTTCAGTGATGGCCCTGAGAGGAAAACAGTGGGATTGTTTTTGGAAAAATTCCATCTGAACTGAAACTATAGGTATAGGGAAAAGAACCACATAGATGTAAGCTCTGGTTACCTGTTACCCAAGGAAAACAGCTCGCTGGGTGTGACTGTGGAAGAAAATCTGCTTCATGAGGGAAAGTTAAACAGTAATTTATTCCCCAGAACTTTGAAAGAAAGTGGTACTGGAAAACACTTTTGTCCCAGGCCACTGAACTACAACAGTGTGCTGAACCCAGTGAGTCAATATAACCTAGGAAAGAAAGTAACCTAATTTTATTGGGCTGAAAATTACTATGTAGAGCCCCTGTTTTTATGATGCATTTCTCCCAAAAGCCATTACCAGCTAATTTCTTGCCCTTATCAGAGCCTTGCTGCCAGTCCTGTCTCTTCACTGTGCTAATAGCTACCACTCCTTTTCCCCCTGTTAATAATATGGTTCTTCACTCTTTTATGTCACCAATCTCCCTTTTATGCCACCCCCCCGCTCCCTTTTTTTCCCCTCTTCTGGAAAGAAGGGGAGGTTGAACTTGGATATTAAGGTTGGATATTAGAAAAAGGTTGTTCCCCCAAAGGGTGTTTGGGCACTGAGCAGGCTCCCCAGGGCAATGGGCACAGCACCAAACCAGACGGTGGTCAAGGAGCCTTTGGATGATACTCTTACGCACGTGATGTGTCTCTTGGGGCTGTCCTGTGCAGGGCTGGGAGCTGGATCTGATGGTCCTTGTGGGTCCCTTCCAAGTCGGCATATCCTGTGATTCTGTGAACTGCTTGAAACACTACATTTAAAGTCATAGGATTTGTTATCAAGTTGAAAAGCAACCTGTTGTTTCTCTTTTAGATTTGAAGAATGGATTGCATGTCTGATAATGTGGGGTTTTTTCCAACAGCATGAGTTAGTATAATGTGAGATGTAACCTCTCCCAGGAATAATTTTCTCATTTTGCTCTGGAGTCTTTAAAATTCACTCAAGTACACTTATTGAATTATGAGTCCTGTGCATGTAAGACACAGATGGACACCTGCACTGTTTGTGGAATTATTGCTGGATCTCAGTCACTGAGAACTACACTACTCAGTCACTGGGAATTACATTATCTAGACTAACAGGTAAAAAAGCTCAAAAAAATCATAGGACATTAATACTGTCATGGGCGGCAACAGCTTTCAACCTACTGTGTTTGGAGAAACATTTCTAAAAGGTGGCCAACATGCACATCATAAAGCCATTTGTCTTTGTAAGGCTAAGAGAAGCCACTGCATACAGATTTTCATGTTTATCAGTCATACATCCATTATAAAACATTGAAGTCTCAAATATGGTTGATCAATAATATATTTTTTGCACATAGATTGTGTTTTTAAGAGACTTGTATAATGCAGAAGCCAGTAACCTAATTATATTTAAAAATACGTTACAAATTCTTCACTTCATGTAAACATATTTTTAAAAAAAGCAATTAAAAACAGTTACAGTAATAAACATCTTGATATAGTTCTCCTGTTAGAGAGAAACTAAAGGTTCAAAAAGGAAAAAGCAGTTTAAATGTGATTTCTCCAATGTAGCTAGATACATTCTGTAGCTCTTCAGGGCTGTTGTGTTTATCTGCCAACAAGCTAAGTATGTAAAGTACAAAACCAGCTCAGCTCCAGTTGCAAACTCCAGAAAGTCATGACCAATTTTTCCTTTATACTTCTTAGTGGAAAATCCAGTTCTGTTGGTCTGTTCCTGGAAGCATTTATTCCTCAATGTTTTATCTCTGTAGTAATTAAAAGGAAAGCACAGGTCTTGTGTCATTTCCTTCACTGCTCTTATTTCTTATTTGAGGGTGTCAATTTCTGCTAAAAGCTAATTTTCTTTTTATTTTTTCTGTTAATCATAATGGGAATAGCAATACACTTAAAGGCACACTGAAAACCTGTTGGATAAGAGTTCCTTTTCTCTCCTGTATTTTAATGTCAGTCTGACTACTTTTCCATGAATGTGCACAGAACTCAAATATTTTCACATGCAAATCTTGTAAATCTAGTAGCTGCTTGAGCAAACATGAGCACACACTGTTGAAGCTTTTTTGGATGATCTGCTGTAAGAATCTGATTCAAGGTCTGACTTTATCTGATAAAATACTCAAAGTCTGTGAAAATCTAAAAACCCCAATGCTGCTCTTATGCTTATTCAAAAGCTATATTGGTAGGCACTGACAGGTATATGCGACTCTAATATTTACTGTGCATTTAAAATACATGGTTTATCTATTTAGTATTTTTATTTTTTTTTTTTATTTTTGAAGAATGATACATTACTGTCTCACTGCTGCCCAGTCTCATTCCAGGAGCCCTGCAATGTAGCATTACTGTTTTCCCCTCTCCTCTGATCTCTCTATCCCTCTTCTCCAGCTGCCCTGAACCTTCCTGTTCTACACTCCTATTCGCTTTCCCGGGATACACCTCACCTGGGGAAAGCTTTTGATCCTCCTGCTGTTTACAGGAGGGAAACAGTGTAGAAGCTGTTGACTACAGCTGCCATTTTCATGAAAATATTTACACCTTTTCCTTCGCCTTCCCCTCTGTGCTCTTCATCTCCACCCCCTTCTCTTCTGTCATAGACTGAAAACTGCACTAACCAGTTCTCTTTCTTTCTGGCCATATGTGTTCTCTGTCAGTGGAGAACCTCAAATTCAAAAAATTTGGGCATAAGGGGAAGAGAAGACTGTAACATTGCATCAGTGGTTGATCAATATCCATTATTGTTCAGGCTCACAGCCAAATCCAGTATTAGTCCTATTACACAAACAGTGGAGCTTCCCAAGCACCTTGTGGATAAGTGCCGTGTTCTGAAACAGTGGAACTTAGACTTGTGAGCTATTATGTGGTCTGAATGGAAAAACAGAAAAGACTCTGGGGGATAAAAGTGACATGATATTTTATGTACTGAAGACTGGCAATGTTGCTGCAACAAGTAACAACACATTTTTAACATCCCACAATTCCTCAAGGCTAATTCCCAACCAGTGTGACATAACCAATTTGCTTTCCAGTAGGTAGAAAACCTTGCAGTTATGAGTAATGAATTCCTGGCCGTTGGATAATAAATATTCCACACACTAATTTGTTAGTGTCAGTGTCCATGGAATGAGTTCCTTGCTGGTGTGGGCAGGTTTGGGGAGGACACAGAGAGGAGGAGGAAGCTGAGGATCTGCCTGTGCACGTGTATGTGTGCCCACATGCATGGTTGTGTCTACAAGGGTTATGAGGGTCATTAGAAAATTCTCATGTGTTTGAATTCTTTAAAAACCAACTATGAAAGTACAGTATCCAACAATGCATAAATACTAGATGTGATCAGCCATGGAAGCATCTGTTTTTCTTATTTTCTGAAGAGGTTATTTAATTATTTAGGTGTTTTCTCATAATACAAATGTTTTCTCAACCATCATAAAAGAAGTCAGTGTACGTTTTACTCTTTCCTGCTATTCTATTTCTAGACTATAATGTTAGAAATATGTCCAAGTTATGATGAAGACTACTTTATGTTAGACAGTTCTCCATTAGCCATTGTCATTTATTTATGCTATGCTTTAATAGCCCTGCTGATATTTGCAGCATCAGTCTCAATGATATGATATTGATTCACAACAGTATTTTGAATCACAATGTTAAGTCTCTGAAGAAAATTATTTGTTTTTATTGCAAAGGTAATTAACTTTGCTTGTAACAATTTTTAAATCTGATTGAAAAGAAGACAAGACTAACAAGTGTAACTGAAGTATAAAAAATTGTTACAATATGGTTTCATTTTTCCTCCTTAGCTTCTGATATTCTTATAGAAAAGAAACTTGCTCTAGGGTAATATCATGCACTACATTAGTAAAGATATGAAACAGCCAGCTGTGCATCTATATTTATATTTATGCTGTTTATAAAATGGGTTTTTTTGAGAGCTTCTAAAAACTGAGGGAAATATGAGTGCAAGAATCTTGGATGACAATCTGCCACAACTTTTTTAATTTCTTATTTTTGAATAGGTCATTTAGTGACAGAAATAGTTAAAACAGAAGATTTTATAAAAATGCTGACAGGTCCTTCCATTACTAAGATATATTTGTGTATAGATGCATAGCTATTTATGTTTATACACGTATGTGAATGTGTATGTGCATTCACATGTGTGCATACAGCGAGTAATTGAGTTGCAGAAATGTACATAAAGCTCTGCAGTGCCCATTCACACTTGAGTGTTGTGGCTGCTCTGCCAACAGTAAAGTTGCATTAGACGTCTGACTCTTATTTCTGATATTTACCTAGTCAAATTTTTCACTTCTAGTTTACTAAAAAGACACTGAAAAATAACTGCAGAAATAATCTCATAAGCTTTTCAGAACCTAAATAATTTTATAACAGTATTTCAGAAGATGACCCTGAAAAACTTTTATATCTTGTAGTCCAGTGAAGGATTGAATGATAAATATACTGCACCTTGGAAACAGAAGAGCTGTGAACTTTTCAAATGCTTTGGCAGTGAAGGTATTTGTCAGAAACAATAAAGGACTTAAATTTGTCATCCAACATGAAGCAATTGCTCTCTGGGTGAACTTTTCCAAAAATCACACTAAGTCTGTGCAAAATTAATCCATGGGACTTCAAGAACATAATTCTGGAGGTGAATATGATCTCATGTATCTAAACCTATGATTTACTCTAAACTTACCATCCAGAGACTCTTACTGGCAGTTTTAAAGCTCAGAATGTGTCTTCTTTCAGAACAGTTTCTAATGGTTACCAGAGGATATATACATCATATATAAGAAAATCTTCAGGAAATGAAAAGGTTTTCTTGATATTGAGAGATGTCATGAGTTGGGGTTTATGTTATTTTGTGACAATTATTAAAAGTCAATTCAATACTGGTGTTTATGTTAAATTTGAAAAAAAATTGCCTTTATTTCCTACATGTCAAGTGATTGATTCTGCATGATAAAAAAACCTCGTGCCCTGGAAGATCCTGCCTTCCTGACCTGGAAAACACTGAATGCAAGGACCTCTTCTGAGAAGTTATCACAGCACAGTTGTCTTGTTTTTATCCCTGGACACTGAGTCTAGGAAGTAGGCCTGAGACAGAGGGCTGGATGAAATGGACAGGATACTTGGGCTGATTCATTATGACTTCTTTCTCTATGTTCACATAGTCTGTTTGAACTCCCTTCAGCCCAGAAACACAGAGGTCTTCAGGGAGACAGCAGAGTTAATCTCTCAATTTCACCTCAATCTGGGGAAGTTTAGACCTGCTGAACACTGTCTTAAACTAAGTCAGTGCAAGAGAAGGTAAGAACAGACCTCTGTCTCTCATTGCACTGTCACACCTCCGTAGTCTTCTTCAAAATTATGTGTATGGTCACATCTCATAGAGGCTGTGTCCTTTTGAAAAGCTTAGGGAGAGCTACATAGAGGAAGCTTCCTACTGGTGATTTCTTTTTAGTCTCATTCAGAAGACTGGATATAAAATGCCAAAGGGTCCAGTTGGATGTAAGCCACTAACTGCTGAAATGCTTCCAAAATGTACCTTTTTTAATTTGTTTACAATTACTTTCAGAAGTCCCTGTCATAAATTCCTGACTGTAGGCATAGTACAAGCCTACGACATATTTCCTTAGCTGAACTAAACTCACTGAAGTCAGACATGCTTGTTCATAAAGGTACTGCTCATTGTGAAGAGAATCATTGATCTAAGCATACTGTGGATAAAAATAGCAAAACAATTTATTTTTCAGATTATAAAAACATTAAAAGTATACCAAGATTTTACTCTCTGATCTGCTTTCATAAATTGTCTGAAATGTTACAAATGTCACAGAAATTGTAAACACAAATCAAAGCCATGCTTTTGGCTTTCAATAACATTAGAAGATTGCTGGAGGGGGTCAATGTTCATATTCATGCACAGATAACAGAAATAAACCATTCTTAACTGTCAGGTAGAACTGTTATTAGAAGTGTTGGTCAGTTTTGAAGTCTGTCAACAGGAGATGTATGTACAAAAGAACACAAACAATAGTTGTTGAAGAAAAGGTAACTGAAGATATCACATGCTAGGTAGGCATTTGTGTTCAAATGTCTGCTCAGTAGGTATTGATTTGTGTGTTCAGGGCTATAATTCTTATCCAATTTTGACATGTGTATCCAGATGTCTACCTGCTGAAAATTGGTTGTTTAGGATTATTTCAGAAACAAAAATGTTTCCCCATAGAAACATACATTTAGAGGTTGCTGAACTCTCCACTTTCTCCTCATCCATTTTGTGAAATTTGTCATGATTACAGGATACAGTGAGTCCATAAAATTAACCTTGTAGTACTGCCAAAAACGAAAAAAAGAGTAAGTGCTGCTGGAGACAGAGGGAGTATCCTAAGAATTAAGGTTATGTCTGCCCAGTATGTTCCTACTGATAACGCCTAAAGACTGTTCAGTCCTATGGAGATAGCTGTTGTTTCTGTATGCTGCACATAACAGATGACAGCACTTTCAAGAATAGGGTTAAATTTATTTTCATTTTTTATACACCTTTCTTATGCCCTACTGGAACTCAAATAACATCAAAGGAAACATAGCTAAGAAACAGGCTTTGTGAAACAGATTGTTACAAACTCTTAGATCACAAAAAAATGTTTCCATGATTTTTTTCTTTCATTTCTTAATCAGGATAAGACTGTTTCTTACAAGCGTGGTCCCTTCCAGATTTCACATCCAGGCTGCTGCAAAACAGTACTGGTGTACAAAAATCAGATGAAATTATCTATTAAACTATCAACTCAGTGGTTATAACCACTTTCATTGTTTAGAACAAGAAAGGCACCAAATATATTTGGGAAATGTTGACAACATGCACTGTGGGAAGCATTTCCATTAGCACAAAACCTCACCCTTAAGGTGGAGAACAGTTGACAGCCAATTTCATAGCAGAAGGCAAGACTGAAGAAAATGCTGGACCTTTTCCTGTGCATGTCTGGGGTTTCCACAGTACACATTCCTGCACTTGAGTGGCTGGTAATGTACCAATTCTGAGTCCCTTATTAACTAATGAAGAGAAAACAGACATGCAGAAAAATCTTAATCTTTGCATCCTGTGACTAGAAAAGGTTATTGGCTCTTGCCATGTGTCTCTGTCTTGCTGTCACTGTAATGGAAGGTTCAGTGGTGCCCTACAAAGGCCAAAGGTAGGTTTGTGGAGAATGTATTTGCTGCAGAAAGTGGGACATTTCCCATTACATTTTTTATTTGAATTCATTGCCAAACAACATACCACCTTCTGGTGTAGTTTTCTGGTGGATGTATACAAAAAATATGCTAAGAGTAGCCTCAAGTCTTGCCATTATTCATCCATAAAACAACTGGAGTATACAAAGTCGATAACTCCCATGTTCAGAGTGTTTGCAATTCCAAAACAGAAAATTTCTTTCAACATGCTAACACAGAAGAAAAAAAAGTGAACTCAAATTGCTGAGGACAAAAGCCCCTCTGAAATTAAAATTAAAGCACAGCAGTTAGATCATATCTACATTTCAAACTAAAAAGGAGTTCACTGAGGACTATCAAAGCCTCATGCCATGCAGGTAGAAATTTCTTATGTATGCAGGTGGCCTTTGGTATTTGGCTTACTATTACAGTCAAAACAGGATAACAGCAGCATAATGACATTTTACATAAATATGTTTCTTTTTGATCACTTGCAGTGGTTTTGCTTGGGTTTTTTCACTGTACATTTGAGCAAGTGGTCATTTCAGCCAAGGATTAAATTATTCCCTACTGAATGAAGCATTTATTGGTCAGGAAATATTTTCTGAAGCTGTTTAAAATGAGAAATCTATTATATTTTATCTCAAAGGTAGATTATTATGGTTCCCTAAAAGCAAATTATTATAGTTCCTTAACAGTTATGTTGTATGAAGCCTGTACTCCAAAGGATAGCAAAGTATTAATTTATGAAATCCCCTTCCAAAGAAAGAGACAAGAACAAAAGAGAAGGTGAGTCATGAATTCCACCATCGCCAAACCTACATCCATTTTTCCTTTTATAGATGATTTCAAATGATTACACATGTTCCTTTTCCTTACAGTTCCTAAGAAAGTTTAAGCAGCTGTACCATGTGATACAGAGAGACACTTAAAGCAGTAAAGAGAAGAACCAGGAGATCCTGTGTGAAGGAAATCAGTAAAATTTGCTGTAGAAGGCAAGTTGATTTTACTGAGGAGACCTGAAGCTTTTCAATTGACATATCTGATGAGGCACATGCTCTGCAGCACCTGATACGAGAGAGCAACTGTGAGAGAGCACAGGATTTCATCCCACCATCATTCTGCCTCTGGAGAGGTGTGTTGCCACTTCATTTATTCTCCTGCTTCTGGAAGATGGTTTGGACCATAACTTTCTTGAGATGGTATTGTTATTCATTGTATTACAGTGTTTTTATAATCAAACGTTGCAGAATTCCCCATTTTGGAACAGATATTTGTCACACTAATAATAATTTTCAATAACAAAAATAGTAGTAGTAGTAGCAGCAGCAGTACTAGTAATAAGTGTACCATTTTTTGCATCCTCATCTGACATCATTTGTGGCAGTCTAGGTGTCTTTATTCAGCATGTCTGAAGCTATACCTTTCTTGTCATCCCACTTAACATCCAAATTTGCATGTGATCTGTCTTTTTATCTGTCTTTTAGTTTCTGGTACTCCATTGTTGCCCAGTACATTCCTTTCTGTGTTTTTTTTTAATATAAGTGCAAGAGAACCATGAATGTACCCCTTTGCTTAAAGCTGTCATGCTATATTTTATAATACTATGGAGTTAAGTGGTTGCCAGAGCAATTAATAGAAAATAAGTCACCATCATAATTACTTTAATCACTAATTCAGTACAACAATTACTCTCACTGATTAATTTATTTGCCATTGTTCCAGTGTATTATGATATTTTATACACATATGTAATTCCTCTAGTCATGTTATTTGGTTTCTCCCCTTCAGCCAATGCTTAAAATGTTATTAAAAGTCATGATAATGCTAATTGAGTAACACCATCGAAATTCAGATTTTTTTCCAAAAAGATACATTCAATCCTGAGATACACACAGGCATGAATAAAATGAAACAATTCAAAGTATTTTTATAGTTATATTAATACAAATTTTCACAAAA
>JAOXXN010000364.1:49914720-49928707 GCA_026770055.1 Myrmophylax atrothorax
AAGGGAAATGTTGGTGGGTTTGGTGGTTTTCGTATTTTTTTTTGGAAGGTAAGAAGAATGTGACTTGAAAAGGAAAGAAGAAAATGGTTGTTAATAAAGACAACTTGGAAGAGAAATGCAGAAAACAAGAGGATGAAAAGAAAATAGAGGAAGAAGCGGCTAAAAAAAAGAGAAAGGAAGGCAGGTGGTTCAGCAGGGAATTACATGAGGTTCTTTGCATGTTATAGCATTATACACTTTGGTAGCATGCTATTATTGTCATATCCTATACTATATGTATAATGATGCTTTCACAGAGAAACAAATCTTTTGATACAAGCAGGACTGGACATTTCAAAACAGAAAGTAAAACAGGCTTGATCTCCAAAAAGTTATACTTTTACTGAGATGCAAGAAGAGTGTACAATTATAGATCATCCAGAACAGAAGAATGGTAGATAGGGTAAGCTACGCAGAAAAAAATAGCTTGCATTCAGGCAAGTGTATAAACTGAATATACAAAATACCTTCAGAAAGGATTCCCATCTTTTATGTTTGTTGATTCTTGTAGGAATCGTGGGAAACATCTACACTGAGAGTTATGAGAGATGAAAGTAGAAGAGACAGAAGAAAGAAGAAAGAGGAAAAAAGATATTAAGACAATAAAAGCATTAAATCACTGCTTCTAGTCTCCATCTTTAATATACCAATAATAAACATTCCTTTCTCCTTTCTATATTAAACTAAATATTGATTCTGCAGTGATTCATTTCAATTAAAAGCTACTAACTTCTCTGGTGTATGGTTGTTAAGGTACCAATGATACTGTAAATGTTTTGCTGCTGGTATAGTACACTTCTACATTTCCACTCCACATGATTTTTTTTTTTCTGAGGCTATGAATGCAGAAGACCCCAGATTTTCATGTCTAATATTCTGTGTCTGTCCTATTACGGAATATAAGATACAGTATTTCCTCTCAGAATCATCCAGAAGTGGTTTGTAGCAACTATGGAATTTGTTTTGTGAAACATGTTACGTATTACTTAAGCTATAGAGGAGAGGGTTTTTGTAAAGAGGCAGCAAGTATGTTTATCCCACAGATATTTACCACCTCAAAGCAATGCCATGACAGCTTGAGCAGGAAGGACAAAGAAGAGTTCTGCACACTTTGCAGGATCAAGCCACCTGTTAATGCTAAAGGGTGTGTTAAGTACTTGAGACAGGTAAGATTTGGGATATACTGTCGGTCTTGCTGATTTTAATCATCTTCACTGGTTAAAGAAATGCTTCACATGAAGACTATTGTTCCATAGTAATGTACTTTGGAGTTTTATAGAGAAAAGCTGAGATTGCCCCAAGTGCCCTATGGCTTGGAGAATTTAGCTACAAGCTAGTGGCTTTAAATTAGAATTTAGCCTCCATTAAGAAGAAATCAAATTTTAAAAAAAGGCATTAAGAATGAATTAATGTGTGTTTCCCAGTAAACGGGCCATCCTTTTCATATTGCTAAAGCTGTGCATTTAAAAATATTCAATAAGAGAATGCAGGTAGAGAAATCTAAATAAAGATCATTAGAGTACATATAAAGTATGAAGAACATTTAAGTATAAACACACAGAGAGTAAAAAGAATTAATAATGATTTATGATAGATTTTTAAAAGTATTCACAAAATCAAAAATGTATTTATAAATATTTTATATCAGTTTCAATGCTTTGTGTGTACATTAAATGCTGAGCACCAACATAAATAGAGATATTAAAAATTAAGATTATTAGAAGAGCTATTTTTTGCATGTACTTTTCACACATTTTAATAAATAAAGGAACATTCAGTTCAACTTTTAAGTATTTTTCAATCATTAACTGTTAATGGTACAAACATTTGCAGGGTCCTCTACTTTATTGCTACAGGAAAAATAGAGTTCACTTCTATACAACTATAGGGAAAACCTGAAAATTCTAGGTGAATTATTTAACTGTCATGTAACTCTTCTAAATCTGAAATGACTTCAAGGATCACAAAGAATGTAGAAAAAAATGCAAATACCTTTATGTTAAAATTGTATATAGACAGAAAATATAAAGACTATCTGGTTATATATTATCCTATTTTTTAAAAAAATCTCTAATGCTTAAATTTTTGACACAATATTCCTGCCAGACAGATAATCAATCCATCTCCTTTTATGATCCTGTTACTTATTTCTCTAATTCCAGGTTAGCATGGCATCTCGAAGCATGAAGTACTATTTCTGCATTAGTGTTATGAAAACAATCCAAATTATACTGAAAAAAATAGTGAAAAAAGTAATGATAATATTCAGGCCATCGGGCGAAGCCTCTATATTCAGAACAGTGAAGAGAAATTAAAATCTTGGCACTATCTGCATAAAAGTGGCATCTGAGTGAGATTGAGAAAGGAAGTGTTGAAAAGCTATCAGATACATGAGGGATTAAAACAAGGCTTAAACCCTGGAAGACAGATGGCATGAAAATTCAAGTGCATGATTCAGAATAGAACATCTCAGCATAGAATATCTCGAGTTGCAAGGGACACATAAAGATCATCAAGTCTACCTCCCTATTCTTCACAGGATTATCTAAAACTAAACTGTATGACTATGAATATCTTGCAGATGCTCCTTGAATTTAGCAGGCTTTAATCTGTGACCACCTCCCTGTCTACCCTGTGCCAGTGACTGACCATCCTCTCAGTGAAGAGTCTCGTTCTAATGTCCAGCCTGAACTTGCCCTGACACAGCTTCATTCCTTTTCTGTGTCCTACTCTTGGTCACCAGATATATCAGCATGACCATCTCCACTGTCACCTTCCAGGAAGTAGAAGCCTGTGATAAGGCCATCCCTCAGCTTTCTCAGAGCACCCTATAAAGTTGTGGTGTAATGGGAAAGGATTAGTGGCAACACTTAACTGAGTGTCACAAGACAGAGTAATTGGACAGATAAAGACAAATAACAGGACAGGAAGCATCACAACACAATTGGTGCAATATTGAATTTTTTTCAAAAAGAGTGGTGCCATCTGGCCCACAGAGCAGTGTGGGAGAAGACCCAGATTTTAAAAGTGGCAGGAATATTACAAGCATTGGGTCAACGAGGATGTGGATTTTACAAGCCCCCAGCCTCCTAATATTAATGTTCTGGACAAGATCTACAGTGGCTTGGATTCAAATGCCCCTTATATGGACACTTCGGCAGTATAATAAAAGTGCACCATAAATATGTCCTCCCTATTGTATTTTTCCCTTAGTCATTCCCTGTCCAAGTTTCTTCTTCCCATAATCCCCTAGGATTCCTTTCCTGCCATTCTCCTTATTGGTTCGTTGTGAAGTTCCACCCCTATTCCCCGTTGGTCCATTTTCAATCCTTCATTTGCATGTCTTCTGACCAATTGGAAGCTTAGCTCTGCCCATTGTTCTAGAAACTTCCTTGCTGAGCCCATAAAAGTGGGCGATCTCAATAAAGTGTGCTTCTTCTGCCCCCGAGCCTCCTGGTGTCTGGACCTCTCTTCTGGGTGCGGACTTCTGGGAGGATCGGAGCGGAGGGAGCCTTCCTTGGCTTTGAGGGGCTAGAGCTGGTTCACTAAGAGCTGAATCACTAGAGCTGAATCACGCAGAGGTGAGCCCCTCAGAGCAGAATTGCTCACCAACATTTGGTGGAAATCATCCACCGTTATAGCCCTAAAAAGAGGAGGGAGGAGGTTTAACTAGTTTCTAAGTGGAATCTTCTCTTTATACTAGTAACTTAATGATATCTAGAAAAACATCATGGCATCATAAGAGACTAATCTTTATGCAACTTGAACCTACAACAGCTGCAGCTCTACCTGGGACACTACTGCCCAAATTCCTTTGGCTGTAATTCTCCCCAGGCATTCCCCATTCCATGCTGTGCAACTCATCAGATTTCCCATGTAAGCTAGTGGTTATCACTACATAAAAAGGCATTTTTGCTCTCTCTGCTAAAATTCAATCTCCAGCTCTGTGACTGATGGTGGCAATTATCCTTTTCCCATGTAAAAATAGCATGCAACACATTTTATGATTTTTATGCTGAGACAGCTGATCCCTTGAACGAGAAATCCGTGAATCTGTCCAGCTCAGTTCCGGAAAATACAGTCAAGGGAGTGTATCTCTTGGTGCTCACGTATTCCTCCAGTTTTGGTGAGCGCTTAACACACAGGTACAGCCTAAAGCATGACTCCTGTCACTTGCTCAATCAGTTCAAGAGCAGGCAACAGTGAGAGGGGCCAAATCAGGAATTGGTTCAGCTGGACTGAACCAATACCTTTGCTAAATAATAGCTGAGGAAGAAAGTGCACTGGACTCCTAACTGGCACAATTAGGCAAAGGAGAATAGAAACTCTGCAAGGGGACTTGAAAATCCCTGATCCTCATTAGTGAGCTTTTAAAATAGTACAGCATTCCTTGTTCCATGTGTCTGCTGAGAATGATTTCCCCATTTCTCATTATGTATGAATGCCAGCGCACTGTGCAGCTCCATTGCACAGTTGATTAATAAGGTCAAAATTACAAACTGAGAGCTTTCCTTTTCTTAGCATCTACTGCAGTTTTCTCTCTTCTTTGTAGGTTTTCTGTGATCTGAAAAATAAAGCTTATTGGAACAGAAGTTATGTATTTCATCATATAAGGTCCTGAATGCTTTGTGATATCCTACATTTTTTACAAATATTATACATTAGGTCTTTAATAATTTAATTAATCTCTTAAATGGTTTAAAATATTTTGGAAAAACACATAAATAACCACTGAAAATTTAGACACCATTTTGTTTTCAGAAGGACAAGTCATGGCTTTATCAGAACTATGAATAAAGCAACTCAATATCTTTCAAATGTCACAATGCCATCAATCCACTGTGACTAAATTGCTCTTCCATACAGTGACTAAAGTCATGAATTTCAAATCAATTCTAAATTATTTTAGCTGGCTACAAATTACACAATCTTCTTTCCACCACTGCAGCCAAGGTTTTGCATATGCAGCTAGCTAAACCTTTTATTCAACTATATTTTATGAGCATATTATTGAGTGTGCATTAGCTCTTCCAAATGAATGACTGGGCCCAGGATTGCAAATGTTTGGTTTGTTATACTTTTTTTTCTTTTTCCTTTTTTTTCCTCAGATTTCTCCTTATTTTGCCTGAGGTTATGCAATTCTTAATTCTGTAATATTAACTGTAGTAACTGGCCTGGCCCTTCTAGTTTTTTCATCTTCAATTATCTCAGATTTTTAGTTTGAAAAATTTCATGGAAAAGCCCCTGGAAACTGTAACAGTCCCACCAGCCTGGTGCATAAAATGAAGGAAAGATAAATGGAGACAATTTTATCCATATCAAATGAAGTTGGTGCAAAAAGCAGAATCTGAGGGAATCACAGACTCACAGAAATAGTGGTTGGAAGGAACTTCTGCTGTTTGAGGGAGGACTCTTGCCATGTAGGAACTGAACCAGCTGTGACCACTCTCTGAAAATGTTGTTCTTTATGTCCAATCTGAACTTCAAAGTTGAGAGTCATGGCTACTGCCCCTTGTTTTAACTCTTGTTTCTGCAGAGAAGAATTCAGTTCTGTCACCTTTTAAACACCTGTTCTAATAATTATGGGAAGGTACTAAATTACCTGTCAACTTCCTCTTTGCCAGACTAAACAAGACTATTTCTCTACACTGTTTGTCCTACATCACATGCCATTAGCAATCTTGGTAGCCCCAGATGGTAGTCCAGTTTCTTAACATCCACCTGGAAGAGCAGGCTCAAAACTGGACACCATATTCTTGGCACAGCCTTCCCTCACCTTAGCCACATGGAAGAAGATAAACTAATCTTCTGAATCAAGATCTTCCAGGGTGTGGATATTTTTTGTGCATTTGTGATTGAGGTGTACTGTTGGCACATACTCTGCTGTAACATCCAGGTCCTTCCCACCAGTGCTAGTGCTCAGTCAATTGGCTCCCAGTCTTGGCTGATGGAAGGGATTATTCTGTCCCAGGTACAGATCACAGAATTGCGCACTGTTCTGAGTTGGAAGGAACCCACAAGGATCATCAAGTCCAACTCTTAAGTCAATGGCCCACACAGGGGATTGAACCCATGACCTTGGCATTATTATAACCAGGTTGTAACCAACTGAGCTGATCTCAGATCTTTGCTCTCCTTCTGGTAGAACTAATCCATTGTTAGTTCAGTCCTTAAGATTCTAAGGGTTCTCCTGGACTTAAGCACTAATGTTGTATATGCCACCACTCCCTCTGATTTATTATTGTCTGCAGATTTGCTGCTGCTGAGTTCTGTTTTATCACCCAGATCAGTGATGAAGCTATTGAAAAGATACTATGTCTGTACTGACACCTGGCTAAATAGCTATTTCAGCCAGATATCAAACTATTGATTACTTGCCTGTGATTCTGGTTGTCCAGCCAACTTTCAGTCCACTGTTTGTCCTGCCTATCTGAACTCAGATTTCAAATCAGAAAGCTGTGGAAAGCAGAGTCAAAACTTACAAAATTCAAGGTTTTTCACATCCAACCCTTTACCTTCATGTCATGTCATTAAAAGGAGCAGTCAGGCTGATCAAGCTCGATTTTTCCCTTGGTGCAATTATATTGACTTTTTCTGATTACTTTCTCATCATTGTCAAACTAAATTCGTAGAATGTATTTTTTTACTCTTTGGAGAAAGAGTGGTTCAGGAATATATTTGCAGATCACCAGGTTAGCTTTCAATTCCTGTCAAATGAGAGTAGAACCCACCTTGCAATGAAAAACTGGAATCATATGAGCTGTTCCCATAGATAATGGAGTTACTACAGTAGTTTGGAAGTTGGCCACATAGACTGGTTACTGAACTTTTCAGCTGATCTTTGGACTGCATGATGACACAATACATTAATACTGTAGCAAAGTAGTCAAATCACTACGCATTTAAGATAAACTGGCTGGAATCAGCTGCAGAAATGTTTTACCAAGGCTTTGTCTTGCACAAATACTGCAGTAACACCTGGAATCTAGGCCATGGGTCAATTCCCTGAATAATTTTCTTTCCTACTTTATTTATTATGGTTTTAAAATACATAATTCATTTTATTGCACCTTTCTCTATGCTATAGCCACCACTATATATTCCCTAGTTTTCTCTAAAATTAACTAGTTAAACCAGGCAGCCTACGGTTCTTACTAAAGTAAAACATAGGGGAACAGAAAATCACATCTTGCAGGCTTTCAGGTAGGTACACAGCATCATAGCTAAAGGGCATGATGGAGAGCATGTCCTGCTTTACAGTATAACATTCCTGATGGCACATCAGCCATCATTTATATAACATCAATAAGGCTATCTCTAAATTTTCAGAATAGTGGGAAAACAGACATCTCTGCTGTAATCAGGTTTCCAAAATACTTAAATCCATTTGCAGGGTTTGGCATTTCTGAAATTAGATACAAAGTCCAACAAGACTCAAGGTAAAAATCCTTTAACTTATGTACCTCAACTGAGAGACACATACTTTGTATATTGTACCCACAGTCTTCTGCTTATCAACAGTCTCTGATGATGCTGAGGAAATAGTTTTCTCATTTCAATTTATTCCTATAGTTCAGCCCCAAGACTTGTTCCACAATTATGGAAGCTGCAGTAAATTTAAGAAGCATGTGCACACTTTCCTCCTTTTGTCACCTACAGAATGGAAATATGAAAAGATAGGACTTGCTAGATTTCAAAGGCTTTAAAAAAAATGAATTTCTTAAGACTCCTAAGTGTATGTAATATTTTGTTCTCACTACATCAGTTCAAAATAAAAAACAACACCAAACTACTAAAGCCTTGGAGATCTCTGTTTTGTTACTTGGATTATTTACCGATGTCTTTCCAATAATGAATAAAATAATTTAAAATACTGCTTTTTAAAATCTCTTTTTCTACATTATTATAATTTCTACAGATACAGATAGAAACAAAGAAAAGATAGAAATTGTTCATCAGAAAGGTAGAGAATGATTTTCTAAGAATAAAACAGGAAGAATTAGATACAGTTTATTTTTAATTATATAATTGCTTAGCCAAATACTACAGAACTTTGCTGTAAGCAAAGCATATCATACTTATCCTAAATTCTGTATTAGCCACAATCAAACTAAAATGAGTTTACCAGCCAATGATACTCGGCTTTACTCTATGAAAGTAACCAAAAACTAAAAACAAGTTAATTCATTACAAGAAGATTTCTTGCTTATTCATTTAAATCATGATTAAACACATTTAAGTTCCTCTACCCTGCTTCTTTCCTTGCCAGGGTCTGCTCTTGCCGCTACAAGTGTGGGGACCAAAGAAAACGATTTTTCTCCTGGACTAGAAACAGATATAAGATATTTTTTGCTTTCAGAAGGGAACTCTTACACAGAATAAGGGCAAGGTCAGAGGTGTGGGGTAACTTGGATACGTTACCAACTCCTGTTCTTTTTCTGTCCACGTTGCTTTGGCCAACAGTTGGAAAGACATTGAGAAATAATGAAATGTCATCCATTTTGCCTTTGTTGTTCATTTCAGTAAACTTTTTGCTATTTTTTTCAGGTGACTTACACTTTGGCTGACAGCTCAATCCAACTCTTCAAAGGAAGGGTAGATTCTCTGTTGTTATTCCAGATATTCACAAAATATTTCATCCTTCTTTGTGAAAAATTCAAAGGTTATTTTTCTTTCCTGCTGTAAGCAGTCCACTGAACTTCCCCACTTGCAAGATGATCATATCCCATCAAAGCAGTTTGTGTTTCTATTTGTCGAAGTAAAATTCATGTTGGATGTGATTTCCATTGCAGGTAGTGAGCTGGATCTTAGCTTTCCCTCAGGGTAAACATGCTGTCCTGACCTCTATTCAGTAAAGAGAGGCTCAATACTGTGACTAATGACTAACAGAGGAATGAACACAGTAAATTGAGGTGCAGATTTTTTAATAGGCATTGTATATGTGCAGACACTCAGTGTGGTGGCCCACCAGCCTCTGTAGGAATCAACAACAGCAGGCACGTGGTGCTCAGAAGCAAGACCTGGATGCACTTCAGGTACCAGTAATTACTCAGGTCTGTGACTAAAGAGAAGCACACATTTTTCTGAGGAGTGACTGAGAAGGGAATTGTTGCAAACAGCACAGCTACTGGTTAAGTAGAGACATTTGGAGATGTAGCAATTCCCAGAACAGCTATGGAAAACACAGAGGCTGGGCCTCTGAGGTCCATCTGCATTTCAGTCACAGTTGGTGTCCCTGCATGAGCGTTGGGGTTTGAGTCAGGTGTGCACTTTTGAAGTGAATTTCCTGCTCATCCTCACATGCTCTGGTTCACAGAACATGCTTCTTTCAGGTGATGCTAAACAAGGGAGGCAGCCCGGGGCTGCAGCTTTGACAATGCAAAGGCTGCTACTCGATCAGGCGAGTGGTAGTTGAATTAACCCCTTTCTGAAAGGCCTTTAGCACAGATGTCAGGGAGTGTGGCACCACAGCCTTTCTAACTTCATAGTAAGGAGAAAATACCAGTGATTATTTGATCTCAGCTGACTTTTCTGAGATTGTTTATTTTCCCCCTGCACTGATTAAGTAACTATATGTGTAGCACACATTAAATTTCTCAGAGTAAATGTATTGTGCCCTATTATTGACTGTGTATTTTTGGGGCACTTTGCCTTTAGCTAACTATTCCTTTTCTGAGCTAGAGACCCATTAAAAATCTTCATTGTAGCTAAAGCATGGTGTTAACCCATAACATTTACATGATGCACACTGGTTTACAATGATTGCTGTGTCACTGAGCAGTAGTAAAGCACAACTGTTTTAACCTATATCTGTGGTACTGTGTCATGAGCAGTGAGAGCAATTAATCCTGTCATTCCTCTCATTTTAAAGTCCACCCCTTCAGTTTGCCTAATCTTTGTATTTGACATTTACATTTACCTGACATGTGGATTTAAAAACTTTTAAATAATATATATTTATAGGTATTCTTGAAAACCTCCTCTGTAGGGCAAAGACAGAAAAATATTTTCAAACTTTCTTGAACATGCTCAAGATCATGATGCAAATGCTGTATCACTGACTGTCTTGTGTACTTTATATTTACCGCTTTTTGCTTGAGTCAAATGTTACAAACTACAGAAGACAAGTACTGATTTAAATCTTATACTACAGTTACACCTACGTACAGCTACATACATTTCATTAGTTTGGCTACAAAATACATCAAAGAAGCACTTGTTTCTATTTGCCTTTATCTTTTAATGTCCAGAGGAGTTGGTATTTTCATTATGTGCTTAATTCTCCACTGTGTGTGCTGGTTTAAAGGTAAACTGACAGAACTGAACCCAACACAACAGAGATTATAAGTCAGAGTTACAATTTAATAAAAATATTACAATAAATGCAATGATGCAAAGAGAAATTGGTTTTAACCCACAAAACCCAGAAGTATAACCCAGCACACTGGAGCACAAACACTAAGGGGCTGAGCCCCACTTGTGCTGAGTCCCACGTGGTTCCCCTGCGTCCAAAGGAAAAGGGAAAAACCTGTTGGTGCAGATGACGGTTGCAGTCTGGTCAAGAGTGGTGGTCACAGATTATATCCCCCTAGGTTCAGGTGGGAACACCCAGTCCCTCCCCCAGGGCAGGGAGTTCCACAATGGGTGATCTGACTCTGTGAGTCATGGGGTATTTTTGGAATCACTGGTGGCCCATGAGCAGACATGACCCCTCAGGCTGGGTGTGGAGGTGCTAACAACTTCCTGGAGGGGAGTTATCACAGCTCTTATCTCACAAGTGTCTTTCACACCCAGCTGACAGCCTGAGGGGTCAGGTGTGCCCTGGGCAGCTGCTGCAAATGGTCCATTGTTAACAATTCTTGAAAAATGGCATAGAGGGTTTAGAATACACAGCTTTGGTCACACACACACAGTGATAAACTGGTCCTGGCTGCTGAACTAGGACACTGTGTCACATCCCTTGGGTATCTCAAGAAGTTTTAGCTATACAGTACTCTTGGCTATGGATAATCATTTTATGGCTATGTTAAACATTTGATTGTGTTGCTATTATGAGTGTGATGGACCCTCAGTACAACATAAAAAACTCTCATAAAGCACATTATTCTGAGACAGCAATACAGACAGACCTTATATCATACTGACACAAGTCCAGTTATCCATAACATTACTATAAATTAATGTTCAATTGCAGAATGGGTAGTTAGGTGGACAGGTTGAAGAACAAGAGCTTTAATTTTATTAATTATACTTCCAATTGAGAATTACAGCAATGGTGATTACAGAACATTCTACAAGAGAATGGTACATATGATTTTACTTTTTACAAAGAAATTATAAATTGTTCATCCAACATGAAGTATGAAAAAAACATATGCTCTCACAGGGTTAGTAAATAATTTTTGTTCCAGATTTCAATAATGTAACACATTAAAAATAAAAACCTAAAATTAGATCATTACTTTATATTGAAATGTAGCAGTTTATACATATTGAGAAAAAATTACAAGCATGTTCTTCCTGTAAAGACAGTGGATAAAAGAACAAACGTACAAACATTATGGGTGTTTATCTTAGGCTTCTGTTTGATTTTATTTGCTTTCACTTTATCAGTTTTCTGGAGCAACATACTGAATTAAAGATGACAGATTTTGGATAGAGTTAAGGCATTTCAACAGTTTTGTCTCAAATTTTGCATGGAAATTTATTTTTAAAATACATTTTATATTATAGGTCTTTTTCTTTAGTACAGTAAACAGTTTTACTCTCGAATGCTGTTGTTTAATTTATGAAATTAAAAAGATCTGAATACTTCAGCAGGATAGCCATATAAATAATGCCTAAAAAGGAGTAAAAGTAATTCTATAATGAAAACTACGCATGTACAATCATTGAAAAGAAAGTCCAGACTGTTTACTAAGAAACTGAATTTTTGTGTCTGTAGTTAAAAATGAGATATAAAAAATGTTCCTGCTCTCCTACAATTTAGAAAGAAACCCCAAACCATGTGTTTCCACAGCAGAAACAAACTATGGTGTCCTAAGTCAAGGTACTGATGCAAATAATATTGTTCAGTTCCTTGACCTATTTTGCATCCTTAGAACTGATTTGATGTAAAAATATGCACATATCTGTGTACATGGATTTTACATAGGGCTAGGGCATCTAATTACTTATATCAGTAGTAGCTGATGATAAGTAAATTTTTAAGGAATAGAAGTACTAGATCTTATTCCTTATCTATGTCCATACCTATGCCCGTAGCTATGTAGGGATCTGTACACAGCAATGCAAGCTGTATACTTTATGGATATTGTCAATCAGATATTTCTATTAATGAACTTTGTTCACTGTTCAAAATATAGCAGATACAGGGAACTAGGCTGAACTCTTATTCAAGGTTCTATGCAGATGTATTTTAGTGGGGGAAAAAAAGAAAGAAATCATATTAAAGTGAGAGAAATTATTTCATACTTATTTTGCATTAGTCACTAGGTATTTTCAGTTTAGTCCTATTTTCAGCCTCTTTTTCTGCAATCAGTCATTGTGAGGTCCTCAAGGATTTTCAGAAATGTGGTTAGTTCTCAGTGTAAAACAGTACAGAGTTCAAAAGTGATTAGAAAGATCTGGAACACTCAGATGTACTTGTGGCTTGATTTAAATATTTCTTGATTTTAGAAATGCAAATTAGAAAAACCAAACCAACCAACCAAAAATAACTAAAAAACCCCAAACAACCTTGTATCAAAAATCCCTTTCTTCACATGAATAGGATTTCTGAATTTCTGTGGCCATAAACTGGGGCTGTATACCTCAGAGAAGTGCAGTACATGAAGATCTCTTGCCTACTGTTTACACAGCACTTAGAGAATTTTAAATGCTCAATTAGAAAGAAACAGAACCAAAAAGGAGGCTTATAACTACCTTTTCCTTAATAAGTTTATGAATTCTTCATAGGCTTCAATCAGTTCTTGTCTTTACCTAGCAGTCAAACTTTAGATAGAATTAGGAAGAAATCTTATCTTCCCTGAGCCATCAAAACTGTTGATTAGATTCTTGCCTGTCTGTGAACTCAGAAGTAGCATTCAGCTTTGCAAACCATCATATTTTTTCTATCTCTACCTGTAGAAAGGATGCATGGAAATGCCTTTCTTCTTATGCAAAGGTGTGGTCAGCACCTAAGATTACAGATATCAATCAAATCTGATCCTTGCAGCTCCTAGGAGTCTTTCAGTCTGTAAAGGCTACTTTTGTCCTCACCAAACTTTGCAAAAGTCAGCAGCATCCAACCAGTGTAGAAATGTGTGGACTTTACAGCAAAGAGTAAACTGTCTGAAACTAAAGGGACCGGGGAATAGGTTGTATTTGGAGATCAAAACATTCTCTTCCTTCTTTTTGTAATTTTGCTAGTTTAAAGGTAAACCAGCAGGAGAAATGTAACCAACCTGAAAGAGATTATAAATCAGTGTTGTAGTTTGGAATTTTTATGTAAATTCTCTCCCCTGACACTAACTACCCATGCCATTAGTGAAAAAAAGAATAGTTAACTGCCACTGTCTGTTTCTTGATCAGTTGGGTGGGGTGCAGGCTGTCTCTTTTGGTTTTGGGGATTTTTCCACTTTAGCTCGGGCTGAACTGCAGTGGTGGGGTGTGTGTGCTGCTGGGGAGGACAAGCCGTTTCTCCTGCTCCTCGTTGCTGCTGCTCCTTGCTGCAACTGTGGAATAAGCCAGTTTTTCCCTGCCACTGCTGTTGCTCCTGGCTTTCGGCATTAGGGTCCCAGTTCCGTTCCAGTCTCAACGCTACCTGCAGTGTCGTGACGGGCCCGCCCTGGCTGCATCAGCGACCCGGGAGGGAGAGGTCGTGGCTGCTTTCTGGGACACGCTGCGGTTCTCCATTTTCCAGCTTTTCTTCTTCGTTCGGGACAAGGAACACAGGGGGAGAGACAGA
>JAOXXN010000364.1:49970521-49982853 GCA_026770055.1 Myrmophylax atrothorax
ATCACTGTTTTTAGACAGGGAACTTGGTTTCCAAAGAAAATGGTCGAACTTTTTGCAGATGTTTGAAGGTTTAAAGTGTAATAAGTTAATTGAAAGGTCTGTCTAAAGATATGAAATAGGACACGACCTCCAAATTGGAAGTTTATATCTGTCTTCTAGAGGTTGGTAGCATATGGCAGTGGATCAATCTGGACACACATTTGGTGAGATTCTTAATTTTTTGTTTGTTTGGTTGGCTTTTTTTAAGTTGGTTTTGTTTTTTGTTTTGTTTGTTTGTTTCCCCCCCAAGTCTGTTACTGTTCCGAGGAGACTATAATTAGTTAGATGATACAAGTAAGATTGGTGGTGTAATATATGACCAGGTAGTTGACAGACTATTGCTAAGCAATACAAAATTCTTTTTTTGTTTAAGAAAGGTAAAGTATTTCTACACATGGATGAATAAGAATATAAATTTTAAACAGGTGTCTGATTTTACAGTTGTAGAGACAGTGTATGTAATGGTGAGATAGGTGTGAACAGTGTTTCAGCTGCACATTTGGTAACTTCAAACTACGGTCATGTGCAGGGAAGCAGGTAATAATCTGTGTATATGGCACCTGTACTGTAGCTTCCTAGGAATCTAAGGACAGACTAATGTTGGGCAGCCTGTAAAGTCTCTGTCAATTATTGTTTTATATGTTATTTTTAGAGCGAGTGGTGTATTAGGCCGCTAGTTTTCTGTGTAGAGAAACTTTCCATACTTTCAAAACATCACAGACATTGCAAGGGAAAACACTAATTTTTTGCAGAAATATGCACACAGTATTTTTAACGTAGCATTTGAAAGATTTCCATCAGGTTGTTTCTTTTGTGCCACCAGGGGGCATGGGACTACAGTCTGTTCGTTTGTGTGTTTTGGTTTTTTTTTCTCTTTTTTTTCTGTCCAGTATCCCATCATTATCTGCACATCGATTTCTTGGTGGTTTTTTTTTTGATTTGGTTTTTTTTTCATCTGTTTTATAGGGTTGTAGCATTTATCCTTAAACTGTTGGGATTCTAGGAATTTGGCCCTACATCTCAATTGTCTTAATGGGGTTTTGTTATCAAAATGTATGTCTGCCTTTGGGAAAGTAATAGTTGTCTGACTATGTTGCATTTTAAAATCTGTTTTTGTTTTCAGAATGTATCAATCTAAGAAACAAAAAAAAAGCATCAGGGCAAGGGGCCAGCTCTTTACATAGTCCACAAAATGAGGGCACAAACTTAACCAACATGCTAAAAAATAGTAAAACTTACTGTCTGAAAAATTTAAAAGAACATTCATATAAGGAAGAATCAGAGGTAGAATTATCCTAAAAGGTAGAATTATCCTAAAGGTAGAATTATAGAAATGGCAGTTTGGAACCCAAAAGGCTGATTGGTGTCCCTTGGTAAGGGGTGTTTTTCTATTCTTGCAGGCTTCTCAAAGTGAACAGAATTTAAAAGAATGTACACATCAATGTAGAAAGGAGACTTAATCCTTTGCAAATTACAGTTGCTGAAAAGGAAAATGCAAATACTTTCAAGTGAATTATTGTTAAAATGGAAAAAAGTGTCATGTACAGATGTTGTTTCTAATATTATACCGTAGTCCTAAGAAAATAAGGCATTGGTGCTAGGAGAAAGTCATTAAAGTTGTAAGTCACAGAGTAGCTGTCTACTGAATCAGTGTTACTTGTGTTGAATGTAGTGGTAAAATGTAAATGCATGAATCTGCAGCAGGTTTTGTTTTAACAACAGCTCTTTGCAAAAATACCTAATCATACATTTCATATTTTGGGGTGTGACCACAATTTTACTGATAGGAAGTGATGGTTTTTTTCTTCTCTTGTAATTTCTTATTATTGTTATATTAAAGTCATTATGCAGAAATAAACAAATTACTGTTAAGATGAAATATCCTTAAAATAATGGTAAATAATTTAGCCTTTGGTGATTCTGTAGAAGCTAACTCATGCCTGAAGAAAAGTGTACCTCAAATAATTTGGAAGGAGTGGCTACTGCCATGAGAAGGCAGTAGTATTTGGAGGCGTCTTGTTCAGCTATGCTGCCTCCTGTATTCCAGAAATGCAGTGATTAGATGCTATTAAATTGCTGTGTGGAATCTGTCTTTCCTTTCCAGTTGCTTCTTTCAGTTCACACTGATGTTCTGCAGGCTTCCTCTGGCAGTGCGCTCTAGATTCATCTACACAATCCTGTTGTTTGGCAATTGGGGATGACCTCCTGACTAAAAATGCTATTAGCTTTATCTCTCTCTTACAGGATTTTCTTGATGTCTGTAATGCTCCAATTATACAGATTATTCCCTTGATCAGGCTGTTAAGGCATCTTTTATTCCCCCTAAGTGCTTTTGTTTATTTCTCTCTCATTTTCACTGAAAACAAGAACCTTGTTATTTATTGAAATACTGTTTTACATGTACAGGAAAAACCTAAAATGTTTACGTCCTGTTAATCCCATCATGATGTGTCTGACTTGTAAAAACTGCCTTTCTGTTCAATATTCTGATAAATTAAAAGATCAGATTTTTGCAAATCTGTGACAGATGTAAAAGAAATTGATGTAGGTATAATTGCTTCTTGAAACAGTGTGACTTTAAAGAGTATTTTTACATCCGTGATTAAATCTTATGATGTGAATTCAAGCTCATAGAGGAAATATCTTTTGCTCTTACCCCTAATATTGAAATGGAAAGTTTTGTTTGTTGGGTCATTTCCTTATTAGTTTGTCTTTATATAAGATAAATATACATTGGAAATTTTTGTATCATCACATGCTATTGTGAAATTGTTCTTTTTTTTTTTTATTTTGTCTGAGAAATAATTAAACTTTAAATTTTACCTTTTTTTTTTTCTCTCCTTCCAGGGCCAGCTTTCAATATTGCAAGAAAAAATAGATCACTTAGAACGCCTGTTGGCAGAAAATAATGAGATTATTTCAAACATACGAGATTCTGTGATCAATCTCAGTGAATCTGTAAAAGATGGTCAGAAAAATCCGGAGGGTATAAACTTCAGTCAAGGATCTGTTTCTGAGCTCTTCCCTTCTGCTTCGGTTTTGTTTGCAGTTGATTCTGAGGATTGTTTGTTTGCTTCAAAAAGTGGAAGTCATGGTTCAGATGTACAGGTAAGCAATACGTCTTCCTGTCTTATTCTGCTGGAGTCCCAGCTACCATTACCTTTATTTCTGAAAATGTGAAATTACAGCTAAAATCTTGGTACTAAGATCCTAATTTAAGACCTAACAGAGTTGTTCAAGTGACTGGTGTGTTTAACAGATGTTATGAAACTGTTCCTTTTTACCGTTCAAAAAAGTTGTCTAGAAATTGAATAATGATTGTGAAGAGCCAAGTTGAAAAAGCTTGAAAGTTCTTAAAATTCAAATAAAGGGATTATACTCAGATTATTGTCCTATCAGTTCTTTGGAAATAATTTATTTGAGAGTCTCTTTCAGTTTCTCCAAATTGTTCTAAAGCTGATGAAAAGCGAACTAGAAACAGTGGATAATCTTGATTTAAATAGATTTTACTTTTTAGGAATATATGTGTAGAGTCTTGGTGAAGAAGTAAAAAGTGTTCAAGAGTTAATAATTTCAAAAAGACCCTTGGGTCCTGTGTTCCCTTTTGAATGTCATTTCTGTGTATCAGCTTTCCTGTGTGTCTCTAGTTTGTATAGGCACTTTGATCAGAAAGAAGGAACATTTACCATGTTGACTGGTTGCCATGAACTGGAGAGATTGAAGTTTTTAAAGTCAGACACTTCAAGTTGAATTTATTTTTCTTTCTGGTGATGCTTGTGAGTTCATGGACTCTTATATATTCAGTTTTAATGGAGTGATTCAGGAGCACTGAGAATACCCTGTGAAGTTTGTGATCTGCACTGTTTTTGTGAATCTAGTGGGAGTACTATAAATATTCATAGTACTCTAAAGTAAAGATTAAATTTTGAAGTCCAGCTTTCTCATTTTAGAATTTAAAGTATTTCTATTGCAGGAGAAAGACCAGACTTCAGAAGAATAAGTACACCTATTAGAACAATTGTAACCTCTGATGTATCGTGCTTAATGCCTTTCAACTCTTCATGGATAGGCAACACCTTAATATGTCTTTTACAGAGAAAGTAGGCTTTTGAAAGGCAATATCTGAATATCTGTTCCTGTTTCTAATGTCCATTAAGGCTGCTGTGCAGGGAAGTGAAGCATGTGGATATACAATTACACAAGTTCAAGTTAGTGGATTGTTAACAGGTTATTCCTCATACAGTTTGTTACCATACTAAGTGATGTGCTTTCTTATGTGCATTAAGCATCAGTTCTAGTAAATGAGAATCATGAATATGTTGTCTTAAATTCTTGGGCTTGTTAACTTGTTGTGAGTGGAAAGTAAAGACTTTTTTTTCTTAAACTGTTCTCGTGTTTTGCATCATGATTGCAGAATGTCAGAACATGCACCTGTTACCTGTTAATTTGCCTACTACTTACCTAATGGGAGTCTGTAGTGGCTAAATTGCTTTTGGATTATTTTCTTTACTTTTAAGGTTATTTGCATGTACTTAAGAAGCAAATGTATTGTTTCTCTGTTCACACTTTCTTTTCTTCCTTTGGCGGGGAAGGAGGGCTCTAATGATCTCCATGTCTTTGCATTAGTACCCTGTACTCAGCAGGTTGTCCACTGTCATCACTAAGTATCTTTAATAGCTTCTATGTACAGCTTCTCATCCTATGAGTCTGACCTGCATCTCAGTTATGGAATCTGAGACCATGAATTTAGCAGAATTCCTGTTGCACCACATTAATGAGCTGATCTAAATAACTGTATTTGAATACAGTTTTACTATTTAATCCTTTGCGAGCCCTGATGGATTCTGTATACTCAGTTACTATTTATTGGAGAAATTTTGAATAATTTTTTGAGCATTTAAAAAAAAATGAATTCTAAACCAGCTTGTAAGTGTTAATTGCCTGCTATTTGTAAATGTTAACTTAAACCTACAGATTTGGACATTACTTTTCCCACGTTTGTCTCTTAAGGGGATGTATGAGAGACTAGAAAGTAATAAGTGCTAATATAGGTGAGACATAGTGTTTGGATAAAAAATAACTTTAGAGAATGAAGGGAAAATGATCTGCTGAATAAATTATGGAAGTTCATTACAGTCTGCCACAATGGAGAAAGCATTGTGAGAAGGCATTCAAATAGGGATTAATAAACTTTGATATTTCAGTGAGAAATATTACTAAGATTTGCTGCTCAAAGAGGTGTAATTTCTTTTAATAAAACATGAGACCAAGAGATTCTTGGATGGGGCAGTGAAAAGATTTGTTTTTTCATGGAGGAATTTTGAATCAAGAAATTATATGCTTGCTACTTGTGATTTTGTAAGTAGGTAGGAAGTTGTCATAGAGCTAGAAACTGAAATAACACTGACTTGAGGGTGCTATCATTCAAATCAAATAAAAGACTAATGTGTACTTTTTTTCAAAGTATAAATAATGGAGACAGGTAATAAACTCAACAAAATGAAGAACACTTGATTAAATACAAATATGACCTGATGCTTTTTTAGTTCAGTTGTTCAAGAAGTGTTTGGCATTTGTGCTCAGAGAAGAGAGAATTCTCAGCAGCCACTGTGCTGAGCTGGCATGTCTTTTAAATAATACAGTGAGGTGTCTCCTGTCTTGTCCTCTTCAACTACTGAGGCATCTAGTAATGTTGCTGCTTTTAAAAATGAGACATGAATCATTCTTTAAAAAGGTGGTCTGAAGAGTTACAAACTATGCATTTATTTCTTCTGTACAATAGTTTAGTGTTCGCTGGGGTAAATATTGTGATGTTTGTACAAGACTTACATTAGTTCAGCAGTTTGAATCCCTGAGTATAGAGAAAGATTAAGCCCACATAGGAAAAAAAAAAGACAACTGGTAAGTTTTCAGGTATTTTAATGAAAAGCTTGTAACAACATGACTGTCTTCTGAAGCAGCCACAATAAAGACAGGCAGCATCCTTTTAGAATGTCTTCTGTTTTCACAAAATCCTTGTCTTCTGTACCAGTATTTTATATTTAGGCCATGAAACTAAAATACGTCCATGAAATACTTTCTTTAACCATTTTTGCTTTCTCCTGACTAGGGACTTGGAACTTATTCTTCCCTTGCAGTCATGTAACTTGAGTGCTGATGTAGTTTGTAATTAATCCTTTGCACAATTCATACTGATGATGGTGTTGTATGAAAGATGAAAATGACTTAAGTTCTGTCTTTTGGATTTCTTGGCATAAATGTAGTGATTTCAGCCTGACCTGGCTTTAGTTTATTACAGTGGAAGTTTTTGATTTTTTTTCCTAGGCTTTCTTTAACTGCTTCTGATTAACATTTGAATCACAAAGTGACCGAATTTTTGAGGTTGGGAGGGATTTCTGGAAGGCATGTGGTCCAAAATCCAGCTCAAGCAGGGTCACCTACAGCTGAGTGCCAAGGATTACCTTCGGGTGACTTTTGAGTATCTCCAAGGATGGTGATTGCACAGCCTCTCGGGGCAGCCTCTGCTTGGTCACCCTCACAGGCAAAAAGTATTCCCTGATGTTCAGGAGGAACCTCCTGTGTTTCAGTTTGTGCCCATTGTCTCTAGTTCTAACACTGAGCACCACTGGAAAAAACCTGACTGCCTTCACATTGGTAAGATCCTCCCAAGATTTCTGTAGTCTAAACTGTTTCATCTCTCTTAGTCTTTCCTCCTGTGAGAGCTGTCCCAGTTCCTTCATCATCCTAGTAGCCCTTTGCAGTGGGTCCATGTCACTTGTGCTGGGAAACTTGGGACTGGACGCAGTTCTCAAGGCATGTCCTCACGAGTGCTGGTAGATGGGAAGGCTCACTTCCCTTAGACCTGTCATCAAAACTCATTAGTGCAGCCCAGGATGCTATTGGCCTTCTTTGTTATAGCAAGAAAAAAAAGGGCACATTGCTGTCTCATGTTGAATTTGGCATCCACTTGGACCTTGGTAATTTTCTGCGAAGCTGCTTTCCACCTTCCAATGTATCAAGGATGAGGCTATCCAGACCACAGTTTTCTATCTGCTCCTTCTTGCCATTCTTGAAGAAAGGAGTGACATTGCTTTCCTCCAGTCTTTGGGCACTTTCCCTAATCACCATGTTCATTCTGAGGCTCTTAAGGGTGGCC
Organism: Myrmophylax atrothorax; assembly: GCA_026770055.1. Lineage (NCBI taxonomy): Eukaryota > Metazoa > Chordata > Aves > Passeriformes > Thamnophilidae > Myrmophylax > Myrmophylax atrothorax. The sequence goes on from JAOXXN010000364.1 coordinate 49,977,717, forward strand.
TTGTAGTGACAACAGCCGGCACTTTTGGGTGCATTCCACCAGGGTCCGTGCACTTAGGGATGTCCAATTTTTTAAAGTATTTTCTGACCTGACCCTCTTTTAAGAAAGAACACATCTTCCTCATTCCAGTTCTTTCCCTTGGTCTATGGCACTCAGGATTCATGAAGGCCAGTCTTGCTAGTAAAGACTAAGGCAAAGAAGGCATTCAGTGCCTCAGGCTTTTCCCTGTCCTGTGTCACCAGGTCCCTTGCCTCATTCAGCAGCAGGCCCTGGCTTTTGTCACCTGTCTACACTGGATGCTCAGACACTATTTTTGTATTCCTCCCTGTATTGGGTTTGCGTGGCCATGCTTTGGTGTGGGTGGGGGCTACAGGTGTGGCTTCTCTAAGAAATTGCCAGAAGCTTCCCCCATGTCCAACAGAGCCAGTGCCAGCTGGCTCCAGGAGGGATCCACTGCTGCCAAGGCTGAGCCAATCACAATTGTAGTAACACCACTGGGATAACAGATTTAAGATGGGGAAAATAAGATGCTGCGTAGAAGTGATGGCAGCCAGAGAAGAGTGGAATGAGGATATGTGAGAAAAAGAGCCCTGAAGACATCCAGGTCAGTGGAGAAGCAGGGGGAGGAGGTGTTCCCAGGGCAGACGTTCCCCAGCACCCCTTTGTGCAGAGGCTGCTGTGCCCCTGCAGCCCAGAGAGGTCCATGATGGAGCATGGATCCACCTGCAGCCCATGGAGGACCCAACACTCGAGCAGGTGGATGTCTGAAGGAAGGCTGTGAATCTGTGGGAAGCCTGCGCTGGAAGAGTCTCCTGGCAGGACCTGTGGCCCTGTGGAGAGAGGAGCCCACTCTGGAGTAGCTTTCCTGGCAGGACTGGTGACCCTGTGGGGGGACCCATGCTAGAGCAGCCTGTGCTTGGAGGACTGCATTTCATGGAAAGGACCCTTGCTGGAGCAATTTGTGAACAACTGTTGCCCATGGGAAGCTCACATTGAAGAAGTTCATGAAGGACTGTCTCATGTGGGAGACACCCCATGCTGGAGCAGGGGAAGGACCTCTCCCTGGGGAGGAAGGGGATGCAGAAAAAATGTGTAATGAACTGACTGTAACCCCCATTCCCATCTATGTCCCTGTGCTGCTGAGGGGAGGAGGTAGAGAATTAGTGATGAAGTTAAGCCTTGGAAGGAGAGATGGGGTGGGGAAGGTGTTTTAAAGATTTACTTCTCATTATCTTACTCTTGGTTTTGGTTAGTAATAAATTCAACTTATTTCCCTAAGTCAAGTCTGCTGTGCCTGTGATCATAATCAGTGAGTGATCTCTCTTTGTCCTTGTCTTGGCTCACATGTCTGTCACTAAATTTTCGCTCCCTTGTCTGGTTGCAGAGGGAAGTGATATAGTGGTCCATTTCCTAGCTGGCTCTCACACCAGCTGTGTCAGGAAGTTCTCTTTGACACACTTGAGGAACCTCCTCGACTGATTTGTCTTCACTGTGTTGTATTTCCAGCAGACATCTGGAAACTTGAAGTCCCTCATGAAAACAGTGGCTGGCAATTGTGAGACTTCTACTTGGAGAATGCTTTGTCTGCCTCTTTGTCCGGCCTGTGTGGTGTGTAACAGACTGTCACCACAGTAGTCAGGTTTTCTTGGCCTTCCCATTGATACTTGCCCATAAACACTCAGTGGTATTGCCATCATTTTAAAGCTCTAGACAATCAAAATACTCACTCACCTGCAAGGCTATGCCACTGCTTTTGCTTCCTTGCCTATCCCTTTTTGAAAGGTTATAGCCATCCATTGTAGCACTCCAGTGGAGTAAGTCATCCCACCATGTTTCTGTGACAGCAACTATGCCATAGTTTTCCTGCAGCTCAATGGCTTCTGTCTCTCCTGTTTGTTTCCTCTACTTTGTACATTGGTGTAGATGCGTTTCAGTTGGGCTGTTGTTCCTGCCACCTTTTTGTAGGGTGAAGTCCTAATTGCTGTGTGACCATTCTTAAATACTCCTGTGGTTTCCACCATAGCACTAACCCTTGTATCTTTGCTGTCACATGGATCTCCATCCTCTGCTCCACTGAGATTGCAGGCTGAAGGATCTCATGAGCACACCATCCCTCAAACTTTGGAGTGCTGTGTGCAGGCTAGCAAGCCACAGGCAGAGCTCAATGCACAGCAGCTGCTCTCTCACATAAAGGCTAATGCTCTCCTCTTTGTCTTTCTGGCCTGTCTGTCCTCAAGGTCTTAAGTCCCTCCACTGCAGCTTTACAGTCATTAGAGTCATCCCACCATGTCTCCATTATCCCAACAAGATCATAGGCTTGCAGGTGCACAGAGCTCTCTAACTCATCATGTTTGTTCCCCATGATGTGATGCTTTAGTGTACTTCAGAGAGGCACCCCAGCATGCAGATTTCCCAGAAAGGGTTTGGGGTTTCTCTGTGATTGTGCCTTGTAGGCACTTCCTTGCCTACCTACAAACATTGGAGCTGACCCTATTTAAGCCCTGTTTTGTGGATTTCTTAAATTATTATATGTTTTTAAAATCCTTTCATGTCACGTTGTTCCTGACCATTGTGCCCTCACAGGGCTGCTGGTGTTGCACTCTGTCCCCCTTTACTTTTAGCCAGAAGCTGTCCTTGAACTGTCCTTCTGGCAAAGGTACCTCTGTGCACTTAGTGAGTTTGGATCTCATCTGTAGGGGGAGGTTTAGCTTGAGCCCCCAAATGCACAACACATGACCCAGGAGCTGACAGGCAGGCAAGGCCAAAAGGCAGGTAAACAACCTCGAGGCTGGGGAAGAGCACAGCCCTAGTGGCGCCAGAGCTGTGCTGCCAGCCTCGTGGACACCACCTCCCATCCAATCAGAGCAGCCTGCCGCCTCATGGAGAAAGCCTCTTGCCCTATCCCCAGTTAGTACTGTTCACGTGTTCACCCCAGAAAGTTATATTAACCTGTTAATTCCTCAATACAGTTGAACGTTCCTGTTGTTATTTATTTATTTATTTAGTGCACGGCTCTATCTCTATGAGAATACGCACGTGCAACTAGAAGCCTGAACCTGAGGTCGCGTCGGGGTGGCAGGCGAGGGCACGCAAACCCTCTCGCAACGCCACTTTCCCCAACACTCATCTGTCTTAAGCAGACACACATCTGCAAAGAGATTCTCATCATCATCAAACCATAAAACCTGTATCAAACACCAGCTCTGAGGCCAATTATTAAACTATACTGTCAGTGTTCTCTTCCCCTCACTGGTGGGATAGACAAGAATACCACCTGGGCCTCTGTGACCCTGATTACTACCCACAGAAGTCTGCAGTCACTTTTGATGCAGTCTGGGTTGCCTCTGACAGTATCGTTGGTACTCACATGGAAGAACAACAAGGGATAGTAGTCATCAAGTTGGATGAGCTTCACCAGTTCCTCTACAGTATCAAGGACCCAGGCCCCTGGCAGGCAGCAAAAATCTCTAGATGGTGGGTCAGGTCATTGAAGCAGTTATTTCGGACAACTCCATGATGAAGATTCCAAGACCTATTTTCTGAATTGCAGTTTCCATCTCAAGCTCATGATTGTATAAGGATTGTTTGAGATAACTGTAAGTTTGTAGATGTTAGGGGAAAAACTGTGTATGTTATGGACTGTAAAAATTGGTATCTTGCAGGCTCCAGAAGGTTTCTTGTTGAATTCAGGCTCCATCCATGAGGAAACATCATAGGAATGTGTGGAATTCCATGAATTGTTGCTTTTTAAACAAATGTGTTTTCATGGTTGAAATGTCCAAAGAGTTTATGAGCCTAAGGTCATTCATTTTTAACTAGCAAGTTTACAGAATATGCACTTATATTTTCTTCAGAATGTTACATTGCAGAGAAAAATATGATTCCTCATCAAACTCAGATTTCAGAAACTACTGTGTTCAGAAAATATATAATAACAGCATAACATTATATATATATTATATATATTATATAATTTAAGTTCTCTATTATATGGTATATATTATTTATATAATATATAAATTAGCCTAAAATAGTGTATTTAGAAACTATGCTTTAGGCTAATTTCAACATAACTCTTAACTAGGCCCTTTAGGCTGACAGTGCAGAATGCACATATCTGCAAGTATTTTACCTGTGTTTCCCACAAATCAATAATGTCTAAAGATTTTTTATTATTGTTGTTATGAGGTAGAAGGAGTAGAGTTTTACCTTGTACGTGTGTATGTGTAAAAATTCCCACTTTTTCAGTGTTCTTACATCATTTTGATTTTAGTGTGGGAAATGGTTTTTGTAAATATCAGTGGAGTTTGTGAAGAGTATGTGATGAATGTATAATTTATAGGCTCTTCTAAAGTGTTTCATAGAGGTGAGGGTGGAATGCAGTGGGTGCAGATGTCCAGGTGTTGGCAGTGAGGGGCTCCAGGGGTGAGGAGTGAGTGGCCAGTGCTGCCCTGTGCCAGACACAGCTGTTCTAGTCAGCTCCAAAATAGACCCAGCACAAGATTCAGCCAAGCCCTTCATCAGCAAAGGGTGGTGCTGCCTCTGGGAGAATGTGCTTTAAGAAGGGGGAAAATGCTGTGTGTCAGTGTGGTATCAGGTTAGAAAAAGAGAAGGAACAACCCTGTGAACACCAAGGTCCTTGATGAAGGAAGCACAGAAGGTTTTCTAGTTACTGGAGCAGGTAGGGGAGACCACAATGGACCAAGTATTTTTCTGAAGCCTGTGGAGGGCCCCATGCCAAGGCAGATAGATATTTTCATGAGGGTCTTTCATAGAGGACCCACAGTGGAGAAGTTCCTGAAGTACTGTAGCTTCTGGAAGGGACCCCATAATGGAGCAGGAAAAAATGTGAGAAGGAAGGAATGACTGAGAGTAAACAATAGGGACTGACCTCTCACTATCCAATTCTATTTTAATTGGCAATAAATTAGTTTAATGTTCCCAAAGTCAGGTCTGTTTTTCCTGTCATAATAATTGGTAAGTGATCTCCCTGTTTTTACCTTCACACTTCATATTTTAATGTTATTTCTCTCTGTGTCCTGTTGATGAGGAAGAGTGAGAAAGCAGCTGGGTGGTGGCCAAAGTCAACCGTCACAAGGACTTAACTTCTTTAATCAGATTTGTTTCAGATGTCTGT
>JAOXXN010000364.1:50031256-50049170 GCA_026770055.1 Myrmophylax atrothorax
AGTGTCTCTCAGTTGTGTTCCAAAGGGATGATTATTGATAAATATTGTGGGTAAACCCTGTTAAGCAGCTCGACCCCACACTGCCACTCACTCACTGACCCAGTGGGATAGGGGAGGGAATTGGATGGGTAATGGTGAGAAAACTCTTGGCTGAGATAGTTTAACTGGTAAAGCACACTGTGCTGTGCACACAAGAAATAAGGCAGATGATTCTTTCACTTTATCCTGTGGACAGCAGGTGTTCACCCATCTCCGGGAAAACAGGGCTCCTTCACTCATAGCAGTGACTTAGGAAGTGCCATCACTGAATGTCCCACCCTTCCTCTTTCTTTCCACAGTTTTTATTGCTGAGTGTGATGCCACATGGTCTGGGGTATACCTTTTGTCAGTGGGGGCCCACTGCCCTGCCTGTGTCCCCTTCAAACTCCTTGTGCACCCCCAGCCTGAGCATGGGAGAAGCAGAAAGGGCTGTTGCTACATAAGCGCTGCTCAGCAACTTCCTGTGTCGTCAATATGGTTAAAACTAAAAGCAAGCACCATATATCCTACTGTGAAGAAATTTAAGTCCATCCCAGCCCAAACCAGCACAATAATTAACACTGTTACTGTCTGCAGAAGAGGAAATAAAATAAGTTATCTGGACCTCAAATTCTAAGTAAATTGCTTTGGAGATATAAGTGCCATATTACTCTTCTGTACAGATTATAACTTTTAAATAACTAAAGATTAAAAATGAGACACTTGCCTTGTATTTAGTTATTTAAATTTGTGCATTTTTAAATGTAAATTTTGAACTGAAGTGGTAAGATCTGTGTTGACTTGATACAGAACGCATACATCTCTAAAGAACAGCAAATATGCTCAGAACTGCACATCAGAGCTAACATTATTTCTCAGCAAGATTCAAAATCATTATTGCATTAATATAATGGTGATATTGATGCCAAGCAAATTAGTGATGCAAATGCTTTTGTTAATTCTTCTTAACATTCAGCTATTAATTTTGGAATGTCATTTGTAATTTCATATTCATTTGTGTACTATGGGAAAAATTCACCCACCCTAAACTTATTCTGGAAAATGGGGTTACTCTGAGCATGAATTCAGTATAAAAAGTTGTTATTTTGTTATTTTTAATGATGATTTCTTATTTGCTCCCAACAGATATCTTTTGTGGCACATCTACCACCTCTTGGGATTGGAGTTTACCAGCTTTTGGAGGATGAGAGTTCAGAAGCAGTTTTAGCTGACTATAATATATACATAAGGAACAGTAGGCAGGAGAAGCCAGACAGACTTTTCAAGATAAAAGAGATGGAGAATTCTGCAGATAATATAGTCTTAGAAAATGCGTACATGAAACTGTGGTTTTCAGGAATGTCTGGATTACTGGAGGTGTGTTGCATTTTATTTCAAAACACTATGTTTTACTTTTTTTGAAAACGTCTGTGCTTATTCATGGAAAATTGTGTCAACTATTTCAAACTTGAATCTCTGTCCTTTTAGAAAATAAATACCAAAGAAGATGGTAAAAATCATCAGATGAAAGTGGAATTTGCTTGGTATGGAACTACAAGTAACCGAGATAAAAGTGGAGCTTATCTCTTCTTGCCAGATGGAGATGCCAAGGTAAACCCTCTGTTTACAAAGAGACTATAATCTTAAAGTAACCTGAAACATTCTGCAAATAGAGATTGCAAAAGCCAGTTTTCCCAAAAACTGAGGTAAAAGCTGTATGGATAGACATAATGGCATCAGTTATTGAAGTGATTGGCAGGAGTTCTTACTTTATAACCCCAGATCAGAATAAAAATACAGTAGAAACCTAAAAATGTAAAAAAAATATGGAGAATATTTATGATTCACCAAAAAGTTAAGTTGCTACCCTTGCAAGTAATCCAGTGAGATGTGACCATTAATTACAATGAAATAAGTCACTTTCCACGGTGAAAATGTATAGGACACACTGATTAATTTCTTATTCTTCACTTTTCTGATTTTTAGTATTTCTTTTATTATGAATGAGGAGCTTCTGTTTCAGAGCATAGTACTTTTCAAGCTGATATTAGCATATTTAGTTTAAAATAGTAATTAAGATACTGAGTCCCAATAGGTGAATGTAAAGATAGAGTAGCAAGCAACTGTTCTGATTCAGTTGCCTAAGGGTATCTGTATTTTTAGCTGTGTAATTATTGAAGAGCAACAGCATACTCCTATTACTTTTGAAATTGGAAATTCAGAAATGGCAGTGTTCTTAGACTGACTTAATTACCATACAGAATCTATTATACCCTTTTTTGTAACTGGAAAGGTGATATTTCAGAAATCAAATGATAAAATAATGAACATTTATGAAGCTAGCTAGTTTGCAGCATATTTCTTCTGCTGAGTTTCTCCTGTGAAAACCTAAGTTGCATGCATGAGGCAGACGGGGAGTTCTATGTTTACCACTTCAGAAAATAAGCAAGAGTAATCATTCCAGGGGGTTTTTGAGAGGGAAGGGGAGTTGGGCTTATTTTTTTTTTTCACATATTTTCATACATTTTGAGGTCTGTGAGCTGACAGAACTATTGGTTCCATAATTGTTTACTTTGGGTATGTTCAACAGGTTCATTTATTCTTAATTTTATATGCCAGTGTTTTTGATTTGCAAATGCCTGAAAAATACTGGTTATGGGTTTTAATTTTTACCTTTCACCGGCTGAATGTTCATATTTTAACTAATTTCATGATATATATGCTAATTCATCTTTTGCTTGTAAAAACAATAATCACTAAATCTAACATTTATCCAATTTTAACTGCACTATTAAGCTGTTTGCTTTATAAAAGAAATCTGCATAAATCCAGGTAGCAAAATCCTATGGTTTAAACAGAAAAGGTCTTCACATGTCTGCAAGCACAGTTAGAGAAGAAAAATTAAATTAAAGTACATTTTTAGTTAACATTAAAAAGGGTGGTGTTCAGCTTTTGTAACATTTTATACAATAAAGATGAAATCATGATACTCCTGAAAATTCTGCTTCATTAATGTTATGCTTCACCATAAGGCTCATTTGGCTTGCATTTTAATAACACTAATTAAGTCGTCCCACTGGGAATAACAACGTAATTCTGTAGTAGTTTCTAAAACAGTTTGAACTAATGCTTTCTGTCTTAAAAGAAACACCATCTGTTCAGGGTTCTCAGTGTGATATGGATTGACTAACGCTTTCTAAGTCCTTGTCTGAATTGGCAATGGGATAGATTACAGGCAGCTTTCTTCATTTTTGGCTAGGTGTTTTATTTTTCATTTTTCCTGTCCCACTCATCCTATGCATTACTGCAAAATTTGCAAAGAATGATTAGTTTTTATGTTGGACTATTTTCCTTCAGTATGAGTACGGTTATATGTTGTCTTTTGCCTTGTTAACTGATAAGTTTGTCATCTTATACGTATTTTGGTTACTTTATTTTCAGTTCTGCAATTAACAGGAATTATTTTTCTTCATCTGGTTTAGTCACCTGTCTAACTATAGTATTTATAGTGCCTTTTTGGTATTGTGTTCTTCCAGTTTAATTTTGGAAACTTGGAGCTGTATCATGCTAGGTTTGCAGGTCAGAACAATTGACATATACAGGGCATTTCTGGTCATCTGTAGGCTTTTATGAGTAGATTTTTTCTGCAAATGATGATCTGTGTAGGAGAGTGTACACAAATCTAAACTTTCAAGGGTTTAATTTATCATCCTTATGGCTCATAAATAAATCATAAATCCTTATGACCTGATGTCCTGCAAGGAGTGTATTCTTGCTAAGAATTGGTAAGCCTCTAGGACCAGCTCTGAGCTGGACATCAGCAGAGACCTGGATTAGTGACTGATTTGCAGAGTATTAAATAGAAACATTGAACACTAATACCTTTTTGTCATTGCTCTGGAAAGAATTGCTGGACTTCAGGCTATATCACACCATGGCAAACGTTGCCACTGGGGTTGTGGCACAGAGTGTTGCAGTGGGGTGATCTGACTCTCCTGTCTCCAAAGTGTGAAAAACCAGTTCAGTAGCACTGTCAGAGCAGGACAGCAGTGCAAAGTCCAGAACAGTGATACAGAGCAAACGCTCTGTGCTGCAGCTCTAGAGTTAGGACAGTCCTCCTACCATGCCTTTGTATTTTCTGCAGAGCAGAACAAAAGGAAAGCATCAGGGAGAAAGGCATCATCTTAGGTTATAGAGAAATTAGACATTTTCCAGTATCTCAGTCCATGTCCTGTTCTCCTTGGACCTCACAACAAGTCTAAATGAAAGCATCCTGCCTATGGAGGGAAAACATGGTTTTATCTCTTGTGATTTTGTGAAGCGTGGCCAACTTGTGTATCTGTAGAGCTGGGGGGGGAAAAAGCAAACAGTATTCAATAAACTTTGAAACAGTCAAATGTCTATTTTTTCTTCTGTGTATTCAAGACAAATCAGTATGTGATGACTTCTTAGTAGCCCTGTTTCATATCAATAGGGAATATAGCAAAGCAGGTTTTTTTCCACAGTTGGATGCTAAACATTTGTGGGATCAATGTGAGTAGTTGATTTTTTTTTTTTTGTTTAACATATAATTCAGTTGCAAATTCAGTATCAAAGTGATGGTTTTTTGTAGACCCGGGAAATTTTGATTTTCCCTCAGGCAGCTGGGTCTATGATTCTACGTATGTTCTACCTCCCATAGGTACTTATGTACTACCAGATTATGTAAGAAAAGAGAATTTTTTTCCCCCTGCAGGATCTCTAGTGCTATAGCTAAAATACATGAGATTACCCCAGTCTAATCTCAAATCCTGCCACATGAAGAGTAATCTATTGGGAAACCACTTTTCCTGAATGCTTTGTCTTGAGTTCTTTTTTATAATCTCGGACCTATCAAGGACAATTCACCTGTGCTGGAAAACTTTCCCTTGGGCATAGTTTATTTGATATCAACATCAACAATGTGCTCCACAACCAGAAATTTCCTGGCTACGTTAAGAGGGTTGGTAGTGCTTTACTTGACTATGAGGAGAAAGGCTTACTGCCCGTGCATCACGCTTTCAGTCTGCAATATGGCATGCCATCCTCTATGCAAGCCAGTAAATCTTAGGGTGAAGGTATCTCTCCAGTGATCTCCACCCTTTGGCACCTGCTTTGATTATTTTAATATATCCTGGGGTATTATTTTGGTCCAAGTATTCTCCCTTAAAATTTCTAGCTTCTTTCTCCCCAGCACCCCTGCCCACTTTCTTTCAAAGGAAGGTTTTCATATTTCTCTTGAATATGAGTACAGAAAAATGGTTTCTGGACCTTTGACCCATATTTCTGTTATCCTGTTTCTGAAAAATACTGCTTTCCTGGCTCAACAAAACCTGCCTCAGCAGGTTGCTGAATCTTTTACAGTGGAGTTCATTCCAGTGGAGCTGATGGAAACAGATTTTACTGCAACTATTTAAGTCTATAGAAAGTGGAGTTTTAAACTAACCCCTGGGTATGAGACCAAAACATTTTTATTCCTAATTTAAGGTGTGAGTAATCACAGATTCCTTCATGTTGGAAGGTCGTTTAGTCTAAACTTGTTTTCAAAAACGGACTCAATACTGAATTCAGACCATGGCTTTGTCAAATTGGTTTTGCAAATAACTCTGTCCATGTTTGTTCTTTCCACACTGCCTCTTAGTCAAACTTTCACATCAAAAGTACCTCTGTATTTCAGATCTAGGACCATTTCACAGGCTTGTGCACCTCACCAAGGATCTTTACAATGATACTAGAATAATGGCACATTCAGTGCATAAAGATGTTTTCCTGCTTAGATGCATGATTCATTGAAATGTTCTTGGTGAGACAAACCTGGGCAATTATCTCTTTATAGGTTCTGTACTCAGTATGTCTGATATGATTATCAACAAATCCCTTTCTAGGATTAATGTTTTTCTAAGTACTAAATATGAGTTACGAGGCTTCCCTGTTCTGTCAGTACTGTATTTTCCCTTGTTTTTCCTGTTTACCCAACAAACAGTCATCCTTGAGAATTTGACTATACATCATATTGCCACTCTTTGTATCAGTGAGAACTTGTCTGATCCACAGGACAGCATCTGCCTTTGTAAGTCACCTTCCTCGTCTGTGCCTTTTCTTAGCACTGTGTCTTCTTGCAAACTGGTTCTGATACATTTCTCTCAATGCATGTGCTAGTGAAATGAAGAGTTACTATTTTTTAAAAAATAATTAGTTGCAGGCAATATCTGTAAAGTCATACTTAATTCCTTTTAAGTCACTTCATCTTTCTGTATTATTCAGAACGGTATGTGTGGTTCCCTTTATCTTCAGAAGAGGAGTGGTTTTGGCTGCATATGCAGCTTTGAGACTGGTGTGTGAACTTAATGTTTGTGGCAATAGCCCAGAATACAATAGCCCAGAATACAAGAGCTGTTAATTCCATCTCATTGCAGCTTTCTATGTATTTTGATGGCTGTTGTCAATTTCATCATCCTGTTTTGTACTAAAAAGCTCAATGGAAAAGAGTTCCTTCAAGTGGTGTATTTTTTTAAATTTTATTTTGTGAGGTGGTTGTGTTTTTTAGTTTGGGGGGTTTTTTTCCACTTGTTTTTTGAAATTACTTCAGGTAATTCTTTTTGTAAATGCACAGCCTTTTACATTCCTTTGTCACTCATCCAGCATCTCTCCATTTTGCTGGTTGGCTTCAGGGAGAGCCCTAGTGAAAAATACTCTTGCAAACAGAAATAGGACCATAAGATCCGTGTTACTTCAGGCTGCTGTTTGTATAAGTAGGATTCTCCTAAGTAAACTGCTGAGGTTATTTGCTTGTCCTGAAGACCACAGCTTTCTTGGTTCATTTTATGAGAGTTCTTTTAGCTGCTCTTTCAGTCCAGCATTGCTAACTTGAGTATATTAATGCTGCAGGTAGGATTTTGAAGGTTTGATTCCCCCCCCCCCCGCCTTCTGGTCAGTAATCTCACTCCTCTATGGGATTTTTAAAGTCCAGAAGCATGTAGTCACAGATTGAATGAGTTTGTCTTCTCTACCTATGTGTGACAGAAAAACAGATAGCAATCTTTTTTGCCAAAGGGGGAAAATTCAGTCTAGAGTTATGGATCTTGCCAGTTTTTCATGGAAATAAGGGAATCCAAAAGCCCACTCAAATTCTAACCTAGGATTTGGTCTTCAAATTTCTTTTATCTCAGCATCTTAGTTCAACTGTCTTATGTGCCCTCTGAATACTCCTCCTGTGTTTCTCAGCTAAGCAAATGGGCTTTGCATAATACATAACATTTGTCTGTCTTATTGGCAAGGTGAGACCCCATGCAAGTATTCCATCATTTTTTCATGTAGACTATCAACTCCAAAACACTCTCTTGGGGTTTTGTATTGATGAGCTGGATAAGATGATCAGTAGTAAAAAAACCTCTCCCTAAACCAGACCATCTTATCAAAGTGTAAGCAACTATGATTCCTCTTCAAAATTCCTGTACAAAGTATTCCTGTAGCTGATAGCTGCAGAGTTGCTTCTTGGAGCACTGGCAAAGCTTTTATTAAACAGTATTCTGTCTTAAGCTCTAGGAATAAATATGTGAATAGAAAAGGTAGGCTTTTAGTCTCTGAAAGTCTCTTTCATTTCCTCTTTTATAGAATACTTCTTGAAATCTTCCCTGTAAATATACATACAATTATATGCTCAAAGAATATTGGATGGTATTTCCCTGTACTTGTTCTCCTCTGACATATTGTGTCTATATGTATGTAAGCTTGATGTCTACTCTTCCTCAAGATAAGTTTGATCTTTTGTTTTGTTGCTTGAAGAAAGGAGCATGCTCTGTCCTTGTGACATTGGTACATACAGTAGGAAGACAGCCACCTTCTGAGAGCTTTCTGCTTAGATTCCTCTGAATAACTAACTTTTCAAGTATTTGGCATGAGGTTTTCTTTCAGTGAAGTCTTTATTTTTAGCTGTTTTCCTGTAGTAGCAGTTGCATGTGTTGTATTTTCATTTTTGTCTTTCTACACATTCAATATTTAACCTATTTTTGCCTTTCATCTGTTTCCATCTGGTGTATACAGTTTAGTTTGGAATCGACTGGTTTTAAACCATTTGCCTAGCTAAAACCCAAATACCCTGACTACACAGAAGAATAATTTTCTTCATCTCTTTGATTTGACTACGGATATGCAAAATTTATCCTAGTCTTTGGGAGACATTAGTAATAAGCCACTGTCCTTGTTGACATTTCTTAATAATTCCGAGCTGTGCTCTGCATTCCAGGGAGCAACATTGGCACCTGTAGTTGCTTCTGCAAGGAAAAAGCTTTCACTTTCAAAAGGACATGTAAATTGATCCACAAGACAGCATAGAGGCAGCTTTCCTTGAGCAGTGTGTACTACTGATATAGTAAATTGTTAGTAATTATGGAAGTACAGTATTTGATTACTGGTTAGCAATTATAATTTTGCTAGCCTAAAAGCTCAGTCCAGATGTATGCAATATTAATACTTTAGTGTGCTTGACTGTAGACATTGTATCCATTAATCCTCATAAAATACCTCTGAGATATGTAAAGAGACAGCCTAATTTTAGCTAAAGAAAAAGCGAGACTCTAGGGTGAAGTGCTGAATTTGAGATTGAGAGTAATCTTTTAATTTTCAGTCTTTAGACTGGAAGAGTTAAAAAAAGTAAAATGCTATTTAATATTTATTAAATACTTTCATTTATTGACACTACATTTATGCGAAACTTACAAAATACTTGTTTATGACTTTCTATTTTCTTTTTACAGCCTTACATTTTTACGGATCCACCTACTATAAGAGTTGCTCATGGAAGGATTTTCTCAGAAGTTGTTTGTTTCTTTCACCATGTGACACATACCATGCGACTATACAAAGTGCAGGGTAAGAGTTGTGAAATTCTGCTTCTCTTGACAATTTTTTTTTAATGACTCCAGTCTTACCTGCCTTTTTAATGTTTAAATGTACTTCTGAACATCAGCAGAATTCATCAGACTGAACTCTTTATGAGTCCAGTGCATCATGATTCCTCTCTGAGTATCATGCTAGTCATTAAGTCATGCTATACTTAAACTCAACAAATTTCTTGGAGATACCTCTCCAAACCTTACTGAGTGATCTGAATGCTGTAAGTAACTGTAGATTTTGAAAACAAGGAAAAAAATAGAAATATCTTGGAGATGATGTGGTTTCTTTCAAGATTGCCAGGTTGCCAAAAATGTGGAAAGTTACTTTGCTTTGGGACAAAGTCTGAAAAGTTTATTTTGGGTGGAGTGATGTTGTTATTTTAAAGTGGATTTTTTTCAGTAGTACTTCCTTTCCTTTAATTTGCTAGTGAGTGCCCACTAGAAATATTACACTTGCATCTCACAAAAAATGAGTTGTCAGTGAATGTCCTCATGCCTCAGTTTTGCTTTACTTCAGAGTGTACTGTCTAGGTTGGTTTTTTTTGGTTGGTTGATTTTTTTCCCCAAAATTTTTAATTCATCACAATGTTTCAGTACTGACACCATTACATACCCAGTCATCATGGTGAAGTCCTGTACCATGCATACAGCTTTTAAAAGAAAAATTATGTAAAATATATTTTACATATTTTCTGTTTACTTTTTAGTGAGTTTTCATTTTTATTTCTTCATAGGAATTTTTCTTTTTCAAAGTCTAAAATTTGATAACTTTGCATTGTTGTTTTGCTGAGATCTGTTTCCTGGGCTTTGTAAGGGAAGTTATTTATACTGCATTACTTCAATTAAAATATTTTGAAGCCTTACTAGATATGTACAGTAACAAAGTATGTGGAAGGACATCGATATCTGTATGTTTATAAAAATACATTTCATTTTCAAATAGAGACCTGATCTCCTTTTGTAACCTACCCTGTGTGGCAGGAGATAGTAAACCTGATTGTGTGTCTAATCCAGCTGTTGGACAGCACTTCAGAGTCCTGCAGCTTCTTCAGCAACTTTAGTAAAACACCGCTTTTACCACTTTTGGCTTTAGAATTTTTGATTTTGAGAAGAAAATACTCTGAGTTGACACCTCTGTTCAGTGATTGACCACTGACCAATTTTTAACTTCTGCTGCCATTGGCATCTGGTTTTGATATCAGTATGATTTTGTTGGTTCTTTTTATCAGAAGTTTATGTTTTCTTATCTTCATAATTACATTTTTGTGTTAATTCAAATTATGTAGTAGAAAAAAGCTGAAAGTAATTTAGAAGCTGGTAATCTAAAAATTCTAAGCTAAAGTATTTCATCCATGCTCATGTTTTTATATTTCTGATTTAAATAGTTGGAAGATCTATGACTAAGAGCACCAAAAGTGGAGCATATAAATCTGTTTTTTTCCAGACTAGGTTTGGAAGAATAGAAGTAATGGCCTGAATTAAATGTTTTTCATTTAGCACTGTAGTATAATAACCATTGGTAAACGTTAACATTTTAACAGTTGCTGGTACTGCTGCAAGTGGCATTCAGATTTTAAAAGAGATGAGGAAAAAAACCCCCGTCTCTGTTCTGCTTGGTGGAATTCTTTTCACAATTGTTAGTCCCATTAGACTTACAGAAATGATGGAAATGATCGTGCTGAATGATGGTATGATTCCATTGCAAACTGTGTCTTGCTTTGCTTGAAAAGGTCAGATTAGTATTAAAGATGTTTAATTTTCAGTACAAGGCACTGTAGAAAAAAAAAACAACTTCACTGAACAATTTGTTGGCATCTTCAGACACCTAATGCTTATTTTAATAAATAGGAATCTTTTCCCTGTCAAAAAAGCTTTGTCCTGGTTGTAATTATACCAGCATAGTTTCTTAATTCACTGTCCTTAAGGAAGATTCTCCTTCTTTAGATTAGAACATTTGCTCACAGTTTCCTGCTCTGTCAAACATCTACCTGTTTGATAACTTCATTCTTGTGTGTGAATGGTGAAGCCCCTTAAGAGTAATGGTCCTAGTCCAGCATATTACCTGATGTTAAAGACAGCACTGAACTGGCTTCCAATATCTGGTTAGGTATTACAGAAAACCAAAACTAGCAGTGCAAAACTAAAACATTGTCTTCTGGGGCAT
This sequence comes from Myrmophylax atrothorax, assembly GCA_026770055.1. NCBI lineage: Eukaryota > Metazoa > Chordata > Aves > Passeriformes > Thamnophilidae > Myrmophylax > Myrmophylax atrothorax. The sequence goes on from JAOXXN010000364.1 coordinate 50,042,351, forward strand.
AATCATTCTGATGTATGTGGCAATTGAAAAGATTGTAAATGCAGTGAAAGATTTTAAATGCATCTTTTTCTTGTAGGTTTGGAAGGACAGTCTCTTGAAGTTTCCAATATTGTGGACATTAGAGGAGAATATAATCGTGAACTTGCAATGAGAATTTCATCTGACATAAACAGTCAAAATAGATTCTATAGTGATCTTAATGGATTTCAGGTAATTATCTATTAATTATAAAAGCCTAGGGTGTTGGGTTTTGATTGTTTAAATACCTCTGAATGTAAAGATCTTGAGTGATAGTAATCAAACTCTCATGTTAAACTGCACTAATAATTTAAAGGAAGAAATGTATCTGCTATAAAATTGATGTAGACCAGATGAGGTAACTGCTTTCAAGGAGTTTGTTGAATATTCCTTTATATCTTCGCTTGTACATCTCCATGCCTTCTTTCCCTCTACCATGTCTAATTAATTAGAGCCCCTTTCGATAGCACAATGATAGATGTGCGTAAGGACCAGCAACTCAGACCGAGGTAACAGCTGCTTGGTGTGCAGTTGGAAATAAGTGATGTATTTTTGGATGTATTAAATGTGTTCTATTGGTAATGCACCTGATGAAATATAGTATGGCTATTGTCTTAACTTGAACCCTACAGCACTCAGAAAAGACAGAAAAAAAATAATTTTTCCTTACCTTCCTTCCTTGCTAAAATTAGTTTGGCTGGAAGTACAGTGAAAACTATGCCTGCTGAGTAAGAGGCTGCTGTTTTTCTAGTTACTGTGTGGTACTGCATTGTGCTGGAGAAGTGAATATTTAAACATCATTTTAATATGACTACTCATTTGTCATGTACCATTTAAGAATTTGACTAGCACTTTATTAAAGTTCCCATTATAAACCAACAATTCCTTTTCTGCTACCTTGAATCTATTCACTGCTTTCTCTCTAGAGGAGAGAATTTTCTCTCATTCACTGTGATTATTCCTTTTCTTGGTTCTCTTGATGGATCTTTCACGTTTTTTTAAATATTCTTTGATCTAAAAGTACATGGAAGTTATCATTTCCAAAGTGGTAATTGTAGCCACAAATCTCCAAAAAACTAAATAATACAGCTGAGTGAGTGCTTTCATGGTGGTTGTTCTTCCAAAGTACATGGAATAAATGTCTAAAAATGTCTTTGACATTTAAATTCATAAAAAGAATGTACTTTATTGAAGTTTGTGTTCATATTGCAGATCCAGCCCAGACTGACAATGAGCAAGTTGCCTATTCAAGCAAATATCTATCCTATGACTACAATGGCTTATATACAAGATGTTGGTGTTCGTTTGACACTTCATTCAGCTCAGTCTCTAGGTGTTGCAAGCTTGAAAAATGGTAAATATAAGATGATAGATACGATAAAAGCCAATCCTTCATGATTTTTTGAAATAGTTAATTCAGAGATTACCAAACCTATCTACAGGTATTTGAAGAAAGGAAATAAGTTTCTCTAACTCTGGTAAGTTTTAGAATATGTCCATAAGAGAGGAGGGAGAGCTTGTTCCGATATGAGATCTTTTCACCTTCAGTGAAAGACCTGTCTCAAACTACAGGAAGAGGAAGGAGATTGCAAAAGAGATAAAAAGGGCAGTAAGTTCTCAGAACCAGGTATTTTTCACTCAAGAACTCTGAAGGAACTCGAGGATGAAAGAGCAAAAGCAAAGGGTTTTGTCCTTTTTTGTACTGCCCTGGTAGAAGAGGACTTAAGAAAGAGTCTGATCATGGTTTTGCGTTCTGTTTTTTTGCTCTAGGATAGACTGCACTAGTCTTAAGGTATATGCAGTACAGCCTAACTTCCCTTTCTAGGAAAAACAACTGCAGCTTTTTCGAAGATTAGTGTTAGTGAAATAAAGGATAAATATGACCCTGGGTAAGAGTCAACATACTTCTGAAGCAAAATCATATGTCACAAATTTAATGGAGTACTTTGAAAGGGCTGATTAATATGTTGACAAGAAAAATCAATTCATATTAGGAATTCCAAATGGGACACAGTCTTGTCCCTCAGAGCAGAGAAGGATATGATGAATGGCATGGAATGTTGGAAGCAGAGGCCATTTATTCAGACTATACTGCTAGCAGAATAGGAAGGTATTCAAAATAAAGCTAGAAATAGTGGGTAAAGTAAGGTATATAACTCATAATTTTAGATGTATAATTCCTTGCTCTAATATATATTGTCAGTTTATATAGTTTTGAAAAACAATGCAATGAATACTCAGAAGAAAAAAGGCCATCAGAAACTGCACCAAAACCTACTTCCCACTTTCTTTTAAGAAAAATATAGCAAATACTCTGTTCTGACAGAAGGAAAGTAATATGCTGCATTGGTGCCAGTATTATCAAACTTAATTTATTTTAGGTCAAGAAGTTCACACTGACCTATGCAGTGATGCTTTAATAAAGCCACAGTGGAAAATACCAGCCTTTTGTGGATAGAAGACCCAAAGGACATTTTTTTCATGCCTCCCCTTGCTAAAAACCAAATTCCTATTGGCCTGATCTTGTGAATGAACTTGACACCACCAAATATTGGTATGTGCTCATTACATACCTATTGGAGACTAAATTAGTGTGCAGAGGCTCTGTCACCTCATAACAGTGCCTGTATTTGTTCTTTAAAAATCTTAGTCTTTGCATCACAGAATAATGCACCATCTAAATCCACAGACACCCCTACTCTCTCTCATCAAATCAGGGAAGTTAAGGCTAGCACTGTTTGATGTTTTGCAGTTAAGCATCAGGGAGAAACTGACTTTCTGTGAGCACTTGTTTCAAATCTGTCAGAGGGCATTAGAGGCTTTTCATCTACTCTAGTTAAATAAAAAAGCAAAAGATGTATCCTATACCTGGTCATGGCATTTATTTCTTAACCATGTCACTCTTTGACAAACTCTATTATGTCACTCAAGGATAAGATATAACAACATCAAATATTTACTCAGTGCCCACCAAAATAAAAAAAAATAGTACTTGTCTGACTTGTTATCATTAAGTAGTATTTTATTAAATTACTGAGTTTACTACCTTTCTCCTGAGGGCATGTTGGTTTCCTTAAAAAGAACAAAAATTGAGCTGTAAGTTCAGTGGTTGCTTAATGTCGTATTCTTCATGATATTTCTTCTGAAGGCCCTTCAGGAACTCAAAAGGATCTTGGAAGAAAATTCAAAAATACTCCAGTTTAGGCAAGCCCCCTCAGTAACTCTCTCTATGTGACTGACACAGTGTATCTCAAAGTATAACCCACCATCTCAGATTCATATGAACAGTACCTTAGTTCAAAATAGAAGTTTGTTTCCTACTCATTGGCAGCTGACCTCTCTCCTGGATAAACAAAATCTGATTTTACTTGAGGAAAGGGTAGGACAAGTAATTAAGAAAATCAGATTAGTATTTGTAGAACATTGCAGTATAAATAACCTGCCTTACTAAGCAGCCTTTTCTAGAAGCTTATATTGTGCATTTCTTATTCAGGATACAAGTACTTCAGTCTTCCAGTTTTATTTAGGAAAAAAAGTATTCTTGTTTGAAGATTCAGGGTGCAAAAACCGTAGCAGCCTGAATTACATGCTCTGAGCTGGTTTCTCTCTGGAGATATGTACTTGAAAAGATGTGAACTTCATTGTGCATAATGCTAGTTTTGATTTAACATCATGTTTAAAGAGCTTAAAGAGTATGGCACTGCTGCAGTTCACATAAATGCACAACTTCATACCCTGTGCTTATCTAGTGCAAAGTTCCTTCCTATTCTCACAAGTGAAACTTTACAAAAAGTGATTGCGAGTGTTTATATATTCCTGTTGACTATCTATTTTACCTTCTGCCTTCAACTGTGAAACAAAAGGAAAAAAAAGAAAAGTGTATTTGGGAGGTTTTCATAATCAGTCCTAACCACATTGATCTGCTCTCACTGTTCCATACTCAAGAAATATTAAATTTTTTTTTATAAGTTACATGTCAGTGCAGTTTTCTTATGTTCAGTAGAACCATTACATACTGTCTTTTCTAGTGTAATCCTCGTACTGCTTTTTCAGGTCAGCTGGAAGTGATCATGGATCGGCGACTTATTCAGGATGACAACCGTGGCCTCGGACAAGGTGTTCAAGATAACAAGATTACAGCTAATATCTTCCGACTTCTGTTGGAAAGAAGACATGGAACAGATGTGGTAGGATTTTTTTTTCTAATTAACATACAGATATTTATTTCTGTTGTAACAGCAGTGAATTCAGTAAAGAAATGAATTTTGTCTTCTTGCTTGTATATTGTCTTTGTAAAGACTTCATCTTTCATTATTCCTCACATAAATCCTGCAGCATCTACTGTCTCACTCACACTTTATGAGTTTGATACCCATTGTGTAAGTCTCTTCCTTTTTTTTTTTTAAATTACTTTTTTATTGAGCATGCCTTTAAAAAATGCTAATTAGCATGAGTTCTGCTTCTTAACAGTGTTAACTGAATCTGAACAAAGGTTGACAAGTAACTTCAGTTGAATGGGTAGAAAGAGGAAACCTCTTATAATTTTAATTTTCCTAGGAAATAAGATTTAAGTGGAAATATTTAGATGCCAGACATAGGAACCTTATCAGTTCATTATGAGTCTAGGAAAATTGAGACCATTGTATTGTAAGGGCTTTTTTACACTTGCACAGATCATCTCAGTTTGCCATTTTGTGTCTTATTCTTTTGAACAACTTCATTTTTCTTTCAGTTCTTTGTGTTTTCTCTCTTTTTTTTTCCCAATGATTTTTGAGAAAGGCAAAGCAAGACATACATCTTCATACTGAGGCAGTAGAATTGTGATGACAGCACTGAGTATATTTTAAAATCATTGCATAGCTAAAGATGAGAGGTTGTATACTGAGCTGCTGATGAATATGCAGATAAATTGGAATTAATTCTGGTTTATAATGGATATCATTAACCACAGTGAGAGGATGATAATATCAAGCTTAAAGCTAATTTTCAACACTTAATGATTGACAGTGGGTTTTTTCGCGTTGTACATGCCATTATGATTTTCTGGTTCCTCATCATGTATAACACAGGCTGCATATAAACTGCATTTATCAGTCAGGTGTGCAACTATCCATGCTTAGCTGAGTTCAGCAGCAGTCTAGCTTTGACTACAGTGAGCGTTGCACAGGTTAGTCTGGGTACTCAGGCTAATTTGTGTTGTATTAAATTAGAATGTTAAGCTGGTAAGTAAGAATTACTGGACATGTAAATCTATGTTTACATTAGCAAATAATTTGAACAATAGAAGCAGATCAAATCAGTTAGTGCCATGTTACTTACATTGACACCGTGTGCAGTTTTGGTATTTTCCTCAGAACTGTAAAATAACTCACGGAAAGGTACCTCCTGAAGTCTTCCAGTCTCTGCTCAAAGCAGGTCTACTTTTTTGTCAGAACAGACATAAAAGATTGTCATCCATTCAGAGCATAACTGAGGTGTGATGGGTTAGAGCGTGTTTGGTGCCGTACCTCCAGGGAAGATTCTTGGTTACTTCCTTCTAAGAGAAAACTAGTCCATACACTCTGAGACTCCTCTGCAGACTAGCACAGTGCCAGTGAAGTTTGCCATAGATTTAATTTCAGAACAGCCCAGCTACTTCAAATGAAAATGTTGCATTGGAAAATATTTTGAGGTTACCTCAGTTAGAATAAAGGCAGCATAAGCAACTGTGGGATTTTGGAATTAATGAAATATTTGTATGTGTCTTTGCATATGTTTTACAATTTGTTTGGGATACCAGGCAGGCATCATCTTAGTAGAATAACAATGTATTTCCCTTTTGTTGTTAAAATTTCCTACAGTTCTTTATATCCTACTGTTCTGAAAGATAGAATCTTTCAAAGGGGAAGAGGCAGTTACCTGCTACAATCAAAAATTTCTGAGCTGTTTTGGATACCTGTGTTACAGCATCTGCCTTTCCCTATAACTTTTCATGCTGAGCTTGTAATGGTTTTAAAGGGCTTTAGGGACAGTTCTTGTGCAGTCTTTCAGGGACTTGAGGAGAAGTGAGATCAGAGCTATGGGGGAGTAGGCACAGCCAAAGTGCTGCTGTTGTCCTAGCTGATACTGTGTGGACAACACCCAAGAGCCGAGCAAGATGTTTAAAGGACACATTTTCTTTCTGGTGTTATGTTTGGAATTCCCCTTTCTTTATATTAAGATTGCTGTAGTATTTTGTCTTCCAAAATTTATCTGAACATCGGTAACATTTTCTGGTTCATGTTACTCTTTCATATGTGTTTAAGTAAGGAAGGGTCATAGGCCCCCTTCTGTTTTGTTATATGTCCAAACATATTTTTCTTTGTGCAATACTGCATTGTTACTCAGAAGGTAGTTGTTACAATAGGTTAAAAATAGCCATGTCAGAAAAATTATGATGAAAATATATGCGGTTTATGTATGTAATCAGCTACAGTGTGACTCATACACTGACCCTGATTTTGTTGTCAAGCCCAATTTTATTATTGACTTGAGGAACCATGAAAGCCACTGGAGGAGAAACTTTTGATCATTTGACGTCTTTGCCAGTACAAGCTTTTCCTAATGCATATTCCAAAATAATTAATTCTATTTTTTTTTCCTAAAACAATTCTGAAGAACAGGATGTTTTCTGCTCGTTGGGAAACTTCCCCATAAAAGGAGAGTATGTGAATCGTAAGATATGCAGTTCCTTAAAATTAGTTAAAATAGAATCATAGAATCATAGAATCGATTGGGTTGGAAAAGACCTCCGAGATCATCAAGTCCAACCCTTGGTCCAACT
>JAOXXN010000364.1:50049270-50065851 GCA_026770055.1 Myrmophylax atrothorax
ATAGCACCATCCCCTAAGCCACCTATTGGTAAGCTGGGCTTTCCTAAACCTCTCCTCATTTATCTCCTCATTCATCCTCATTCATCCTGGCTAACACAGGAACTGAGGCAATTACTACCTGTGCTCCTGTCCCATGATGCACATCACTGTACATAAATGTACATCACTGGTGAAATTACTGTGGAGGCTTTTGTTTATGAGAGTATCAACTAAAAGTTTCTTTTCATTTATATCTCTGTAATACTTCCCCACCTTGAACAGTAAATTTTAATGGCAGAGTCAAACCACATGAATGTCCTGAAGTGTAAGACTTACGTGTCCAGCAGGTAGATAGAATAGGATTCTTAATAATTGCTAGCATACTCAGTCTATATTCTAATAGGTTCCTAATGCTACCTGGCTTTTGGCTCTTGAATTCTGGCTCATCTAATGAGTCATAAATACTAATTCTGATATTGCGTCTGTTCAAAAGTCTTCAGATTGATGTGTTTTGCTGAAGCTTTTTTGGGTTTCTGTTTGTGGGGATTTTTGCATAGGAGGGTTTGGGGAGAGGAGGTGTTTGGGTTTTTTTTTCTCTGTTTGTTTGGATGTTGTTTCTTCTTTCCTCAAGCTGGATACTGCTAAAGATTTATTCAGAATGACAGTATTGTTCATTAAGTAAGCTGTGTATGTAGCAAGAACTAGGCAAATCTCATTTCATTTTACATTATATTCACTTGACTTATTGATAATTGTGTCCCTTAGGCTTCAGATACTTTTATTGTGGTTTTGGTACAATTCCTACATAGGTGTTTTTCTCCTACTTGATGTAACCAATTCTGCTTATATGTTCATTTTGTCCTTGCAAGCATTTTTTGACTCTGAATATCTCTTTGAATTCTCTTCTAATATTGAGTCTTCTTTTTCCTCAGATTGTTGAGCAAGAACTGAATGCATTTCATTTTTAAATTGAAGGGATTTGTATTTAGTGGAGAATGAAACTGAGTACAGTTATCAGTACTTGCCTGTCAAAACAGTAAATACTTTTTTTTGAAAATAGAGGCTATCTTATTTTTTTTAAGTTTTGGAAAAATAATCATTAATATCTTTTTTACCTTCTGGCCCCCAGTGGGTTATATCAGCATAAGAATATGAAAGAAATAAAATTTTTAGGAAGTGCTAATGTATCTTTTTTCATCAATGATGTAGCTGGAGAAAAGTTGCCACACCAGGCACACACTTTCTTCTTCAGATTGCTATTTCATACCTTGCCTTGACTTGCTAAATTTATATGACTGGATTCCTAACCTTTGCTAAAGCAGAGCCAAGATTCAATGACTCAAATAGTTGCTGTGGTTTGGGGGAGGTTGTTCAGAGAAACAATGATACGTACCATCAATAAAAGCGCAAATATGTGGGAGTGTGCTGGTTTAAAGGTAAACCAGCAGAAGAAATGAATGCAACACAAAAAAGATTATAAGTCAGAGTTACAATTTAATAACAATATTACAATAAATGCAATGGCACAAAGAGAAAAACTGGTTTTACCCCACAAAACTCCGAAAGTGTAACCCAGCACCGTGGGGCACAAGCACAAAGGGTTTTGTTAGCCCCTGTGCTGAACCCTGTGTGGTTCCCCCAAGTCCTCCAAAGTAAAAGTCCAGAGTGGAAAACCTGTTGGTTCAGCTGACAGTTGCAGTCTGGTAGAGAGTGGTGGTCACAGGCTGGTTGAAGGTGGTGGTCTCCTCCTGTCAAGGTGTTGGTCCCCCTCTTGATCTGACAAGTGACCCCTGAGGTCCTCTTACCCCAAGATATGTACCCCCAGGTCCAGGTGGGAGCACCCAGTCCCTCCCCCAGGGCAGAGAGTCACACAATGGGTGATCTGACTCTGTGAGTCATGGGGTATTTTTGGAATCACTGATGGCCCATTAGCAGACACGCCCCCTCAGGCTGGGTGTGAAGGTCCTAACGACTCCCTGACGGGGAGTTGTCACAGCTCTTATCTCACAGATGTCTTTCACACCCAGCTGACAGCCTGAGGGGTCAGGTGTGCCCTGGGCAGCTGCTGCAAATGGTCCATTGTTCTTGGGAAATGAATAGAGGGTGTGGAATACACAGCTTTGATCACCCTCACACAGTGATAAACTGGTCCCACCTGCTGAACTAGGACAGGGAGATAATCAAACTCTTTTTCCCACCATGTACAACTACTCTCTTTTTCTTTGTAAGTGTCTGTCAGTACACGCCTTCTCTGAAAAGGTATGGTTGGTGATACAGCAATTTGTGTCTGGTTGTTGTGTTGCATTTGCCACTTCCTTGGCATGCATATTTGTAAAGCCTGTCCATGTTTCACGTGGTAGCTGTACACTGTGCATTGCTATGCTATGTGTAACCACACCTTAACAAACATAATTAACCTGATAGTTCGAAAAAGCAGAAAGTTGACATTGGCTTAATTATTACCATTTAGAAACTTTTTCAAACCCATGTGTGACAAGCTCAGGTATTTCTAGTATCATTTTTAGTTGTAATTACCACAGTGAACTCATCAAACACATATGAAATCTTGAATGTTACAGTTGTGGTGTTTTATGGTGGCCACAGAATTTAAAAAAAAACACAACTCACACGCAAAAAGGGCGTTTTCCTCTTCTTGTCACACAGGACACAATCTTTTAGGTCGAGGCACCTTACAGCATCATTTCCTTCAAATACTAGGGGTTTTTTCATGATACCATGACAAAGATGTGTTGCAGAGAGATTTTAAAAAAGACTGATTTGTCTGCCAGCTCTGTTCATGTGTTACTGTGCAAAACTGTTGAGACTGAACATTCCCATCCTGTAAAAAAGCAGCAGCCATATGTAGCTGGCTCATGGCTCAAGTAGGTGATACAGAGGACTGCCTTCCCCTGGCTTCAGGACTTTCAGCTATTTCTCTTTTCTATTGTTTTTTTTTTTCATGTAATTATGTGGTTGTCAATGGTGAATTACTTTCCCTGTCTTGTTTTATGTGTCTGTGAGTTCTGGTTAGAAAGAATTTTACTTCAATAGTACGCAGAATATTGATGTTTGGTTTCTCCACTTCTAGCTCCTGTAATTCACCAAAGCCAGAGGGTAGACCTCTTTGTGGTCTTTTTTGAGCTTATCTGAGCTGGTGCAGTATGAGGTCTGAAATTTAAACTTTTCAGTATCACCACTTACAGGAAGACCTACTCGTTCCTGCTGCAAGGTTTGGCAGTAGGGCAGAATCCTCCCTAAATGAGAGAGAGTCTCCAAGTCCCCCTTCTTCTGCTTCTTCTATTCTCAAATGGAATAACTCTCAAGGAACAATCTCCTTGCATATGGAACAAGCTGTTTCCATCAGCAGCAAGAACGTTACATGAGGAACAGACTTTCAATGCCCTCTGCAGGCCAAAAATTAGCAGATACTATTGTGCAGTTTCTCTCTTTATCATCAGTTTTTGTACCTACTTCCTCATCAAAACTCTAGAAAGTTTCAGTTCACTCTTTTCTGCCATCACTGGGAACAGGGTAAGTTCTTCCCAGTCATCAGGGAAAATGCAGCTCCATGTCTCTTCCACAGAGGGTGTTTATTTAGACATTAAGTCCCTCCTCCTTCGCCATTATTAAGTAAACAATATAAGAAGAATTAGAAGTAAAATTGATCAGAGAGTCTGTAAATGAATTACAAAATACATTTATTGTCAAGGAAATCATGTTATACTGTCTATCTGCTTTTCTGACTGCTTCCATTGAACTATATTGATAGCTGCATATTTATCAAACTCAGTAATTATGGTGATATGATGTGGTCATGGTGACTAGATACTTTGCCATCTGCATTCTTCCGCAGACCAGCAAGCACCTGTTCTCCAAATGATCTCTTTATGGCACATGATTTTTGTTATGGCATCTGATTAAAGACTGACCATATTAAATGCAAGGACCTGACAGTCACCAAAGGAACAATGATAGCTGGAGCAGTGGAGCACTGACTGCTCCTGAGACCATCAAAGGGAGAAAATAAGGTTGTTTCTGGTGTGAAACCCAACAAGATGGATCAGCAGAAATTACCTTAGGATGAGAGAATTTTGGATTTTTTTTTTAATAAAACAAAAGGTTTGTTATGGGATGCTCAGTGGAAGTGACACAGGAGGGAAAGGAGGATTGAGGAGTAATAAGTGGGAGAAGTTAGGGGTAAAAGGGGCATAAAAAGGTCTGATCAGGCCCAGTGCTTGATCATCACAGCCCATCCTGTATTATTAAATCTGGTTTCTGTGCAAGTGCCCAACCTTTTCTGAATCTGTGTGAGCCATTAACCAACATCAGGTAGCGCTAGGAGACAAGCAGAACAGGAGAGGTCTGTGTGACAGCCACTGGAGAGAGAGAGAGACACCATTGTACTGGCTGCTAGCTGCTGGCAAGACTTCTATTTTCTCTGTGTGCATGTAAACAGCTAGCAAAAGGCAAGCTGACAGGATAGGGACAGGCACCTGAAAGAATGTGAAGTCTAAGCTGATGAATCATTAGGAGGCCTAAAGCCCAGACCTGGATCTCAGATGGGCTAAAAGTCCACGCTGATTTTTGAGGGATCAGTGGTTGTAACTGTTGTTAAGAATCAAGAAAGTGAAGATCATTAATCAGAGAACTCCAGACCTGATCACCTGGAGGGCACAATCAGGTTTGGGTTGTCTGTTTTGGTTGGGTTACCTCAGTGCTGTGATTACGTGGGTGCTGGCAAAGGTGCTCCTCTCTGTGTTTCCATACATGCCTAAGGGAAATAATGCTCTGCCTTTCTCCTGACTGGTGTTGGAGAAGCAGAACCACAGCAGGATCCCATCTATCAGCCTGATATGAGAGGACTTCCCTAGCATTGGAGACTACTATATTGGGCTCTGGCAGACTAGGAAGAATTCCTCCTGTGGAACCAAATTTCGCTGGATTTGGTTATCTGTGGCAGTTCCAGGTGTCCTCATCTGCAGTCTTAGTGCCATGCCAACTAAGAATCTGCAGTCAGTACAGAAATTCTGTTGTGATTTTGGTCAGCAAAGTAACCCATAGCCACATGGGTAATTTAAGGTGCCTCAGAATTTTAACTTTTTCTCCAGGAACCCCTTTCACCCAGTGTGGCAGACATGCATTTCCAGTGCCAGAGCCTCCAAGTAAATTGATAGAAAATTTGCCATTCCCTGAGGTAAAGACATAATATCACCTTTGCTCTGCTCAGATGAGTCCTTCTTTGCTGGCCACTTCAATAGCTATCAAAAGATCCAGAGCATTTCAGATCATCATTCTCAATAAAGGACTTGAAACATATTATCCCCCTCCTCCCAGCAAAAAAAGCTTTGATGTGCAAAAAGGTACCATAACTGATGGATATTTCACTGTTGACAAAAATTGATAGATTAACAATCCTAACCTTAGATTTATGGGGTTTTGCCTCCCAGCATTTCAGGAAAGCCTGATGCTCTGGTATAGCAGAAAATAATCTGGCATCAGTATTCTTGTTTATAGTCTTTCTAAGATTTCAGGGTAGCTGGCTGTTCATTTCTCGCATTTGTGGCTCATTTCTTACTGCAACTTAGTCTACCCTAAGAGTCTACCTTGTTGCAGAGGATGTGGGGTTTTTTCAGAGATTACCCCTGAAGAGTCTTGTGAAGCTTTGATGTCTTAGATGTTCTGAATCTCACTGCTTAGAGATCTTCCTATAACCTTTTTCAATTTCCATACAAAATTCTTTCTGCAACCACTAGCCGTTTTCAAAACCATCTGAAGTGATGGTCAGTGTTTTCGTTGACAGGTGCTTGCATTAACATTGCACTCTGAGGCACTGAAAAGGAATTATTCAGCTCAGAAGAACTAGTCAAATTTTCATCAGCGACTAATTGCTATTTGTTCATCATGGGTGTAACACCCATTGTCTAACATCCTTCCCCTTTCTGTCTCAAACTCACAAAGAGTTTTTACAGGCACAAAAAAGTCTAACTCCAGGTATCAGCCTCAGAAGAAAGGGAATGATTCATCCATATCAGGAGGACTTTCCGAACTTTTCAGAGTTTGATTATTGTTTTTGTATTGCAGCGTGCACCTTTGAATGAATTTAAGGGAAGTGCATCTGATTTTCCCTTGGTGACTCAACAGCCAGACAATCTTACATGTAAAACCTGTAGCTACATTAAACCCATTTACTGCTTGATGTTAATTTCATGAACCTGACTGGTGTATAGAATGTTGTGCAATTTTCTTACTCTCTTCATCCTTAGAGACTCCTCTTTCCTCAAGTGGGGAGAGCTGTAGTGGAGGATTCAAGTTGATTGCATTTTGGGGAAAATATATGTAATTTTAAAGCTTAGGCATGTGCTCTTACCTGTCACTTATTATTTTGTATTGTAAAACTGAAATTCACATCATCAGTGATCTTGTCTGCTGTTTGTTTCGCACCTATAAAGAGTCTAGCACAGTATTACAGAATCAGTTTCTCATGCAGAAGCAGCATCTTATCAAATATGCTAATTTGTACAATCTTGGACTTACACAGAAAGAAACAAATTTTTCTTTCCACATTTGTCTTTGGGATTCTTTGCCTCACCTTCTTTGTTGCTGTCACTTGCTAGTTTATGATTAAGAGATATTTAAAAGTATTGTCTCCGTAGGTTTTGGGACTAAAGCTTTGAAAAGGCTTTTCACTCCACAGATTAGTTTTTTCAGTCCAGAAACATTCTTCTTTGAAAAGTGCTGCCTGTTGGATTTCTGAACCTGTGAGAGAGAAAGTTGGTAAAAATTGTTTCCTCACACAGTATGAGAGAGAATGAGAGACTTTTCCTTTTCAGAAATAATCTAAGTGGTTTCGTACCGGACTACTTTAGTCTGCATTCAGACAGAATTCTGTCTGTTTCCAGATTTTATTTGAATGAGCTTATACCAAAGTCAGCATCCACATTTCAGCATGATTGATCAGGTAGTTCAGATGCCAGGGGGGTTTACTGTTATAATTAAATTTCTTTTGTAACTTTTTTATAGCAGAGAAAAGTCTAGAGGAGGAGAACAGAGTCAAGATATGTCAATTGAGATACTGTCTGCCTCAGTTTCTTTCCTTAGTTCTATATGGGAAATTTAGGTTACTTGTCTCTGTTGAAAAGTTCATTGGTTCACTGTTAGCTCAATTGATGTCTAATTATCAACTGCTTCAGCTTTACTTTGTTCTCTACAGTACTTTCCATTTCTTTTGTCTGTTCAATTACTAAATGACTTCCAAAGAGTTTAATTAGTGGTTTTCTCCCCTAATAAAGGCCATCAGTTTCTCAATTTAAACTCTTACCAGAAAACCCTCTGAATCCTTTCTTGGAGGGAGAGCAACGTTTTTATACAAGCAGATCATGATAGGACAAAGGAGGACAGTTTAAACTAAAAGAGGGGAGATTTAGATTGGAAATTAGGAAGAAATCTTAACTCAAAGAATAAGGACGCGCTGAAACACTTTGCCCAGAGCAGAGATGCCCCAAACCTGGAAGTGTTCAAGGCCAGTTTGGACAGGGCCCTGTGTAATCTCATCTGTCAATGTCAGAGGGTTGGAACTAGATAACTTTGAACATCCTTTCCAATCCAATACTTTCTATTATTTCTGTGATTATCAGTAAAATAGCTCATTTGTGGTATAAGGGTATTTTTTATAGATGAGGCTAATGTTATACTGGAGTATGGTTTGTTTTTCCTCAAAACTGAAAGCTTAGAATTATTTGCCTTACTTTTGATGACAAGGAAGGACCCTAAATGGTTTGTTTACATCTACTGCATAGTCCTTCAAGGGGTTGTATTTCAACACAGACTGTTTCCAACTGGATAAATGTATATGAGTGTACTGTAAGGTAGTTAAAAAGGCGGTATTTGTTTCTATTAGAGCTCATGGAGCCAGCACATCACGATCTGGCATTCATCAGATTCTTGCCAGTACTTAATGTTTGTAAGGCTGCCAGAGGGGCTGCATTCACACTTTGAGTAATAAATGCTGTCACTGAAGTTGAGGAAATAATGTCACTTTTGAGAGAGCAGTACTTTAATTAGATAGAGACTGTGGGTCTACATCTTCTGACCTAGCATCAGCAGGGTACTGCTGTAAGTCAGCCACATAGCAAAGGTGTTTATAGAGTAATTTTTCTTCCAAATACAATGTTTGTATGTGCAATCCCTTCTCATCTCTCTTTTCCAAGAGTCCTGTTTAAATTTTGGATCACTGGATTGAGAGAGGAAAGATGTGCTCCAATCCTTTCACGACTGTGATGTACCTAGGGGGTTGTGTGATTTGAAGAGTCCCTTCTCAGTCTTCTGTGATAACATTGTCTTCATGGTGTTTGCAAAACCCATTCTCTTTTGGTCTCCTGGCACCTTTTGACACCTTCTGTACCCTCCATTCCCATTGCTGTTACATAGATTCTGTGAATGACTGCACTTCTGTTTGTGCAATCATCCAAAACTGGCTGTCTTTCCAGATGTGGGAATACAAGATTCAAGATAAAATCTCCACCTAAGTCTTAGTTTCAAAGTAGATAATGGTAAGGACAATGTTTATGCTCATGATAAAACATCTAGACATACTGGGAGCAAAAATGAACCAAGTTGAATCAACTCTGGTTCTAGAATTTGCCAGAGTCTTTCAAGGCTGTGTTTCTCTGTCATTCTCAGTTATTCCCAGAATCTAGGAGTTGAAGAGCCAGTCTTTGTGATTCTGCTATGGATTATCTGAGAATTTTGTCCCACTGCCCATATTCACTCCTACCCACATTCTTATTCAAAGTTTTCTGTGACTTTTCTTCCATATTTCCTGAATTCTCAATGGCAATTCAGCCTACTGTATCTATATTAAAAACACCTTTTTTTTCTCATTGCTTCTGTTAGTCTTAGAGAACGTTCAGTCTTGAAGATTGACCTTCCCTGTGCTATCCTTTCCTCAGATAAGGCTGAGTTTTCATGTTTACCATGGGTGATCTTTTACTTTCATGTCAGACAATACGCAAACTTGTCTCCCATTTTTTCTTACACTTCGAATCTCTGGGGTTTGGGCAAATTTTGACTTATGGATGTCATGCTTGTGTTTCTGTACACAGTATTTTTCTGTACATGGAACAGAAGCTTTCAGAAAGATATCATGTCTCCTCATCTCAAATTACTTTGTTGGCATTTTCTGAGGAACATCTGTTTCTGAAATTATGAAGACATCTAAAGGAGTTTTCAACAAGAAATTTCTTTCAGGCGTAAAGTTGCACTTAAGAGAATAATTTTTCAATCTTCTCATAACAAACTATGGCCCTTCTCCAAATATTTGGGATATCTTACTGTTAAGATTTGCTTTTAAATAAAACAATTTAAAAAAAAAGACAAGAGAAAGCAAAATGTTGTTTCTGAGAAGGCTCACCCTTCTTCCTCTTTCCATCTCCTTGGAACTCCTTAAATGTGAGAAATCCGGAGTTGAGGGAAACTGTGCTGGATATGAGATGTGCAGTACTTCCTTGGATATATTAGCAGTGTATGTTAGGCAGAGGTTGAAAGTAGAGGAGGAAATGGCTGAACATGATTTCTGTTTAGGCAAAATTGCTGATCTCAAATGTGTATGAATACCCATTGTTTAAAAGTGCATCTGAACAACTTAACTTGAATAACTGTTGTTGGTGGATGGTAGTTTTGTCTTCTGCACATTCTCAGGTAATATGGCTGGAACTAGGAACCGTTTGCAAGGGCTTTTCCTGTATATTTTGTTTAAAATACTACAATAGGATGAATATGTTACTTTTCTGATTTATGTATGATTTGTGAGATATTTTAGGAGATCTCTTTTAAAGTTCTCAGATGCAAGCAATCAACTCATTTTACAGGGGAAAAAATAGGTAGAGTAATAATAATAAGAGAAATAACAATAAAAATATTTTAATTGACATCATGGGAACATCTGCGGCAGCAGAGTGAACAGTGTTCCTCTTGGGGTGAAAAAGAGAATTATTCTTTGAAAGAACATGGATATGCACATTTTCCCTCTGGGTAGAGCCTGCAGGCAGTCACTTGAAGGCTTTCAGATTTAGCTGTGTGTAGAACAAGCTTGCTCATAATGTAACTGGAAAAGAAGAAAATCATGACAACAAAGTTGACCAGTGATGCTGAATTTTCCAAGATAAGTAAAAAAAAATCAAGGCTAACTAAGAAATCAGAAGACTCAGGACTGATTAAAGATGCTGTAAAATGGCAGATGGAATTCAAAGTAAATAAATGTAGTGAAGCACACCGAGGAGCAGTCCTGTACAATGATCAACTGTTATAATTTCTGGAAAGTAATTTGTGGGTCATAATAGATGGTTAAAAATACTAGCCTTGATGATTAGTAGCTACCAAAAAGGCAAAGTGTTAGTCATTACTAAGAAAAGCACCAACAATAAAATAGAAATTGCCATCTTGCATCGATTCAGCTCTGGCATATTTTCAATTGCTACACTGTCAGCTGTATTTAATACTGCTGGAGAGATAAAAATAAATATGCATACAGGCATGCACACCCCAAAACAGAAATTACTGTTACAGTTGTCTGTTAAAAGCTGAAAAATAATCCTCCCCTTTGCTTTATGTATCCTCCCATTTGTTTTTTATTTCTATTTTTTCAGCCTGTCATAAAATGTAAGTTTAATACAGCAATGCTTAAGATACTATGCTTTCAGTAACCTTTCTGCAAAGTTTTCATTAAATATCACCTCTTTAACTATAAACAAGCAGGGATTTATCTGACTGAGCATAATAAGAGCAAAAAGAAGTTTTCCCTCATTTTATACTCTTATCTTCACTGACATTCTAAAATAGAAATTGCCTTTTCAAACTCCTTTGTTTTCTTTCCTTGCCTTCTATGGAGCTTTAACCAGTTGTTGTGAAAATGTAGGATTTAATAGTTTCAGGTTTGTAAAGCAGCTTCTGTAGCCATGTGAAAGCACTGCAAATACAAAATTTGGGAAAGTAAAAAATTTGTTAAATCTTGGGATGGAGTCACTTCAGTTCCTCCTGGCATGAAATTGAAATAAAACTTCCCAAAGAAATCTTTCACAATGCGGAAAAGATGCTAATTGTTATTTCTTCCAGCAAACAGTTCGAAGAAGATAGATTTAGAATAGAAAGAAGGATTTAGGACACGAGTTAGAGCAAGTAAGAAATACAGGTCAGAAAAGCAATGTGGAAAAGGAAACCTACAAAAGACTCGCTGTTTCTCCATATTCAAATAGATACTGAATAAATACAAGCAACTTGCTAAAGTAATAGCCAGTTTCTTTCTCTAAAGTACATTGTTTATACATCAGGGCCTAACACAGAAACATGAGGAATACCATACAATGAAGTGTCATCTAACTATAATTTTGAAAGGTGTACTAATGGTTTGCAAAAACAGGAAGTATAGCTAGTAGTAGAGGAAAATTAGTGGATGATCAAAAGTTTCCAAATGTAATTAAACGGGAAGTCTAAAAATTTTTTATGCAAAAAATGAAATTATATGTGAAGTAAGTGGGTTTCAAAATTCAGACATAATAACTTCTTAACTGGATCCATTCTTTTGTATTTTGCAGAGTGAAGAGAAGACATCAGTCAGTTTTCCATCACTTCTTAGCCATATGACTTCTCTTTTCTTAAACCATCCTGTAATTCCAATGACAACAAATGCAGATTCAGGTGTCCCAGAGTTGATAAATACTTTTTCTCCACTCATGTCATCCATGCCTTGTGACATGCATATAGTCAATCTGAGGACAATCCAATCAAAGGTAAGGTCCAACCACTGCTTTTGTGAGCATACATATGATACAGCCTATTAATATAGCCAAGTAATTTGTCTGTGGGAAGTAATTTGTGGGAGGTTTTTTGTGATATGATAAACTGCAGTATGATTATTAGCTTTTGTTAATTCTGCAAGAGCTAGAGACTTGTGTCTGTTTGAGTAGCATGAAATGCAAGGATTTTTTTTTCACAACACATTAATATCCATAGTGCACTATTCTGTCTCTGGAGGGGGCACATTTCAATCTATTTCCAAAGTTTAAGAGAGAACAATTCATGTACTTCAGTCTTTCCTGTATTAGAAGAATTGAATTTAAGGTCATTAGACTTTGTTATGAGTGGTTTTTTAAATAATGGCTATAGTTTTAAATACAACTTGTATTGTTAAAATACTTCTAAGCTTAATTACCAGACCTAGTTTAATTTTTCAAACATCCTCATGAATGGTTGGATCCTGTGACATCATTCTCTGGTAGGTATACAATAAACTCACCCCAAACATAACAAGTACAAAAGAAACTCAAACAAAGGAGCCTCTTCTGTACTCAATATTTTTTTCTTTGCAAAGGACGGAAAGGTATGTAACCACCATCATTTATTTTTTTGTTTCATAAACTGAAGCACTGGAATTGGTTTTGCATCCTTCTCCTGGCAAATGTTCTATAAATTCAGTTTTTCAACACCTTTTAAAACATGGATATGATAACTTGGTGCTGTATTGCATTGTCACTTACCATGCTGTTACCCCCATGAAATCCCTTTTCAATTCTGCCATACTTACATAGTTACAAACTACTTGCCCCTTCTGCTTTAGAGTCTCCATGGCGGCTGAGGTAAAACTACCCATCTGTATTAACATCAAACTGTATTCCCTTCATTTGTTCTTTCTTGTAAGTCTTAATCCTTATTTTAGAACTTAAAGAATTTGTTTTCTTCCTCATGCTTTCTCTGTTAGTAGTTCAATCTCACATAAACACCTTCAGCTGTGACAAAACTCCTATTTTGAATTTCAAAATGGAGTAACTCTTGATTTTGCAGGTCTTATGCCCTTGAACAGTTTGGAGAAAGCCTTATATTGAATTAAATCTTCACATATAATCTATGTTTCACACTTCACTGTGAGGATTTTCATTTGCCTTAGTCAGCTTAGCAACACCTGTTTGCTTCAACATATCAGCTTCAGGGGCAGACCTCCATGAACATGTGTTCCCTCTCCCTTTCTGAAGCCTAAACTTCCTCCCCTTGTCTGTATCATCTGGTTATAAACCCTCTGAAAAGAAAGGCTGTCTCTGTGTCTGCCTTTTGAGTTCAATGTTGCTACTTGTAGGTGAATTCCATGAATTTATCTGGGCTATATTGGCCCCACTATCCCAGTTGGTATAAGATTGATTAAGGCTATGTATGATCTCTTCCTTGTCTACAACTATCTATTTCATTGATTACTGATTGACAGCTCTTGAGCCTGCAGCATTACTTTGTCCACTGTAAAGTGAATAATTGCAGTAGTCATAGGATTGGAGCACTTCCTTATAGATACAGAACAGTTCTACCCCACAGCAAAAAATAGTGCTGTGCTTTGCAAATAATTTTGTAAATCTCTCCTCTTTCTGCTTTCTTTTTCTGTCTTCTAAGAATTTGAATGACAAGTGTCATAATTCTGGCTATTTGATACAATGATTTTTTTTCCAGAAATGCAGACTTCTCATTTGCTTTTGCTGTTGAAGTTTTCTATAATCTGTTGCAATTTCACATGAAAGGGTACCAAATTAAAATAAATTGTTATTAAGATTTAAGGTAGTAATCAGAAAGAATATTGCTATTGTTGTAAGATGTCTGATCTTGTCGTGGAAGAGTCCAAACCTTATGAATGTGACATTTAAAGAATTTTTTTAATAGAACTTCAATTTTTAAGAAGTTTGACACAGATACTACCTGGTGGAATAAAATGGGCCTCAAGTTTTAAAACTGAGAACATTTGTCACTTTATCCTAAAGATAAATACATGATTTTTTCATGTTACCTTAAAATTTTCAATGTATATCTGTTAGCTTACAGTAATTGGATTTAAAAAGAGTTTAAATTTTTTGTCTTTCCATTCAAAATTTTGGCAGCATTGACTTGAGATATTGCTTATGAGAAAGCCTCGCAATTTTATTTTTTTTATCTGTCTAAAAGCCTGATGAGGGGCTGCATCTCAATTCTGAGAGATCAAAATCAAATCAAACTTTGGCAGCTTTTCAAAGAATGCTAGTCAGAGATTTGATAGTACAGCGGTTAGGGATTTTTTTTGTCATATAACAGTGCTGTGAAGTTTTACAAGGTTAAGAATGTTGTTATTTGTTGAAAATTGAGGAATTTGTTACAGGGTTTTGTGCAGTTAGTGTGGTCATGTTTAGGTGCATTTGATGTAAATTAAGTTCATCCTTGCTCAGACATTCCTTAGGCTGGCATGTACTTAGTCTAATTTACCTGGAGATGATAGAAGAACAGGTAAGTTGATGTGGAGGCTGTGGAAACTTGGTCTTTAACATGCTTTGATGATGGGTTAGAAAGCTTTATTTTCTACATATGGTTGCAATGTGCATGAGAAAAGGTTGAGTACTATATCATAGACGTTTATACCTACAAACCCCTTTTTCTCAAGTTGTTGTTAATTGTTTGTTACCCTTCTGTTTTAAATCTTTTGAATCTTAATTAAGATATTTAATTTTAAAAATTTGAGAGATTAAATATTCATGTCATCATTTGAAATGCATACATGCATTTGTTATGCAGATTAGTAAAAGATAATTTAACTGTAATAGAGGAAGTGTTGATACCCATTACTGGCTTGTCATTTTTAACATTAATTTACCCCACAGGAAGTCAGGCTTTTCGGTATGAATTTTAATGTTTCACTAATCTGATGTTTAGGCAGAGAGTATTATTTTGTATGCATAAAAATACCGACTTTTAAGTGCAACACTGTCACCTCAGTGACAATGAAAACCAAGACAGGTATCTCATAGTACGAGAGCAAAACTAATTTTGTCACATCATCATTATTACCTTACTTCATGTAGAAAGTCGTACTACTGTTCCAATGAACAGGGTAAGACCTTGTTTAAATGTCAGTGCTATTAAATACTTGAAACTTGTTTTAATATGCTGACTGTAGACCAGTCATTAATTAAAAACTTGATTTTAGGTGTTTATAAACTAGTGTTAATGAAATCTTCTCAAATTGAGTTTTAGTCAAGGTTTGTAAACCATGCAGTTTTTGACAGTCAGTGTTTTACTGAAAAGTAGCTCCTTTCCACTCCAAACAATAATGAATAAACATTTTACTATTTTTAATGAGGAACTTACACCCACTAATTTTATCAGCTTACCATTGTTGTGTTATCTGAATGAGTACCTAATATTGTGAATTTGTTGTACTTTGAATATGTGTCATGCAGGGTTTCAAAAAAGCTGGTTCAGGCTGACCCAAGACACTCTTTATGAGATGAAAACTAGGTGGAAAGTCTGTTAGAGCAAGACCTCTCATATGGTACACCTTCAAGAGCCAAAGCATCATGAAGTGTCTAATTAATGCCCATTGGCATATGTTCCCAAGCAACCGATACTTACTGGAGTAACAGAAATGAAGCTAACTCATGGCAGAGGCTTTTATGAAAAAGCACCAATGCAACAAGTAAACCAGAAATAAAAAAGAGAAAAACAGCCTGAATAACTGGCATGGCTTTGGATAGAACCATCTTTTTTATGCCCTTACTATATTTCTAATAAGATGTAACACTGAAGAATGTAAAACAACAATGAACTAAGAAATTAAGTAATTCATCATAGTAAATAAATGGCTATGGTGAGTGTTGCAATAGAGCTACAAGAAAGACGTTGAGGGGCTGGAGTGAGTCCAGAGAAGGAGATGAAGCTGATAAAGGGTGTGCAGCAGCTGAGGGTGCTGGTGGTGTTTACCCTGGAGAAAAGGAGGCCCAAGGGAGGACTGTAGTGCTCCATACAACTACCTGCAAGGAGGGTTGTAGGAAGAGGTTGTGGATCAATTCCACCAAGATAGGACAAGAGCAAATGGCCTCAAGTTGTGCCAGAGGAGGTTTAGATTGGGCATTGAGAAAGAATTTTTCATGGGAAGGGTGTTCAAGTCCTGGAAAAGGCTGCCCAGAGGAGTGGTGGAGTCATCAGCCCTGGAGGTGTTTAAAAGATGTGCTTAGGGATGTGATTCAGGGGTAGACTTGACACAGCTACATCAATGCTAAGACTTAGATTTCTTAGGGATGTTTTCCATGCTAATCAATTCTGTGATTCTATGGAGGGCATCTTATGATGTGCTGCTCATGTGATGTGACGTTGGCAAATGGGCTATATCTTCATCTATAATGTGAAGAATTTCTTTGCTGTTACTCCTCTGCTGTGCAACAGTGGTTTTCTGTATTTTAGTGTAAAAGAAAAAAGTTCCATCCAGTTCTAGGCTATGACTCTGTTTTGACATGTCAAAACAAGATTCTGATTTTAGGCATTTTAGGCTCTCATTGTGACCATTTGCCCTAAGTGGTGGTTTTAGCTACTTGATCCAAACTAGGAAGTTGAGACTGTTGGTTACTCTTGAGTTACTCTTTGATGTCTTTTGAGGCTCAAGGACACACAGTTTTCTGTACACCTTAAGCTGATTTAGGGAGCATCTTTGCAACATGAAAGCTTATTCAACACAGTCCCATTGAGTGTTTAAAACTGACTATTGTAATTAACATTATTTCTGTTTCGTTTTTAGTTTTGCTGCATAATTTTTGTGGAAAACCAATCAAT
>JAOXXN010000364.1:50068265-50082246 GCA_026770055.1 Myrmophylax atrothorax
TAAAACTCATTTAGATATCGATGTTCTCTGAAATGAGTTTTCTATTTCAAGATTACCATATCAAAATAAATGTGCCTTATTTTTTGATATGTCTTGTTAAAACTTTGGTGTCTATGTTAATGTTTTTGGGGAAAAAGTAGTTTATATAATACTTAAGATGTGTATCTCCTATTTGACGATGCTGGCCACACTCTGATCTATATACTCCTGCACCAAGTTTGTGCTATCTTATTCTGAACATTTTGACTTTTTGAATGTATTAATATGATGTCATAACCTGAAACACAGACAAAAAAAGAGTTACTGTAGAAGCTAAATTCAGCTGCTTTCAAGAAAATTGCAACTTGATGCAGAGAGTTGATAGTAAGCAAGACATAGTTTGCAAACCCATCAAAACATGTACTTGCATGTCACAGACTGTGGTGACCTGTTAATTCAGAATCATGTGCCTATATTTTAAACATATTTCAAACTTGCAACCTCAGTTACATTGCCAATGTTCATGTTACTGAAGAATGGAGACTTAACTTTTTGCTTTGTCACATATTAATTCATGTTTAGTACTTAAGCCATCCAAGTGTGAAAAATATTTCCCTAAGTAGAGCTGCTGTTTACAGTTAATATATATAAAC
The DNA here is from genome assembly GCA_026770055.1 of Myrmophylax atrothorax. Classification (NCBI taxonomy): domain Eukaryota; kingdom Metazoa; phylum Chordata; class Aves; order Passeriformes; family Thamnophilidae; genus Myrmophylax; species Myrmophylax atrothorax. The sequence continues at coordinate 50,068,898 of JAOXXN010000364.1, forward strand.
ATTCACTTCAGTATGATCCCATTTTCTAGTCTTCATTTATTTTCATGACTCATTCTTCTATTTCTCGCTTATGCTTTACTTTTCCATACATTGTTGCTTATCTTCAATACTAATGCATGAAAAGTCATTGTAACTGGTAAAAAGATGTGCTAGCTCTAATATTGCTTCCTGCATTGAATTTCATCATTCTTGTTCCACAATTGTATCAAATATCAAATTCTATCAAATTATGTCATGTAGCTGCTGGCTATCTTAAAAGAAAATGAAAGTCACACTTATTTCCTGCATTGTCACAGGTTGGATCTCTGTTGAGATTGTATAGATTTTCCTACTTAATTCAATCTACTGTGTGTTTTGTAATAATGGGAATACTTAGTAGGATCTGTTGCAAGTTACATCAAGAATATAAGAACAACTAATCACAAATAGAAGAATCAGATGGATCCAATAAAGTGGATGTTTTCATGCAATAAACATGTACTGTAACTTTTCTTAGATATAGTATTTGCAAATACTAATTTTTGTTGGAAGTCAAAGCTTGATAGCCTTTCCAACAGAAATTTCTCATGACATTAATTTTGTTGCATCTTCAGAATTAAAATGTTAAAGGGACTTACATGTGTTCTGTGCAACAAAACATTCAAAATACTATTTCAGTTTTGTTAGGCGGAAAAGTAAAATTTTGATGCAATAAAATTTTAAAGTATTTTGCCTCTTGGAATTGCTTCAAAAGATTCTTCATATAGCATTCGATCTTTTCTTTTATCCTCAGCCGTACAATCATGATGCCTGAATCTTCTTTAACCAGCAGATTTAATCTTTGTTCATTTATTTTGCCTTTTTTGTGTAACAACAGCTTTTAATTCAGGATCCTTTCCTGAAATCCTTAACAAAGTCAAAACTCCGGTCAAAGTCTCACAGTAAATGTTGCTGTAATTTGTTCAGAATGTGGCTGTCAGTGAGGTTGGGGTTTTGGGTTGCTAGTTTGGATTTTTGTTAATTTGATTTTTTGTTGTTTTTTCCCCCAACAAATCTTAATGAATTCTTATGCTGTATTTTGGTGAATTGGCCATCTAATTCTATGGTATTATTTCTGGGTGTTTTTTTTCTGTTTTTATAGCTGATGGGTTTATAACTACTGGTTAAGAGAGCCAAGCATCCTTACCTTTCAGTATGATTTTAAGGACAATGTTGTGTAATTACTTTCCATACCAGAGTTGTACCTCTACTGATTTTTTTTCTTTTAAATTTTTTTTCTTAATTGTCTTTGGTTCACTTGCTCATACTGTCTGAAACAAACTGATTTCAGCTGGAAGTTTTTAATATTTTCTCTTGGAAGGTTTTATATCTTATGGGGATATGTAAAATAAGATCTCTAATAAAAGGTAATGTTATTGTGAGATGTGGCCAGTGTCATTAATGCCTTGGCTGTAGCAAATTTAAATTTTAAAAAGTATTAATAAAAAAAGGAGATAGAAACAAGAAAAATTGCTTTATTTGAGAAGGTTCATGTATCAGTAGATTTTGGGATTGGAATCTGTAGTGAGAGGAACTCCTAATGAAAGATTCAATCTATTCCACAGCCACCAAACTGAAGAGGAGAGATGCCAACTTCAGCATGTAAACCTGTGATGCTGCGCATTGTGCGAAGGAAATGGGTAGCTCTTTTGCAAAAGAAATCTTGCGCTGACTTAGCAGAAATAGTAGAAGCTGTAAAATTCTAGATTTTTTTTTTAATTTGAATTAGTATTTATATTTCAAGCAGTTAGGAGTAATGGAATGGAAGCTATTCTCGTAAATTAACAATCACACCATTAGACGATAACAAGTCAAAATAACAGTTCAGCTGTAATTAGACTGAACACTTTTAAATAAATAATGTAATGCTAAGATAATATCCTGTAACTGCATATGGCAAGCTGAGCAGGCATGAATGCTTCACAATTTTGCTTCCCAAAGTGCTGATGGAGCTTGAGCATAATGACTTGCAAAGGCAATAAAATACAACTTTTAGTCAGTGCCTGAAGCTATTTGATGTTGGACTGGATAGTCTTAACTATAAATATAGAAGCATACATATGCACATACTGTGTAAATCTCTATAATTTTAAAGCTTTTCTATTTCAATAGAAAAGACAAAAGTGTATAACATAACTATAGCAGGTAAAAAAGGCATGAATCCAATTTAAAGTGCCCCTTCACCATTTTATGGTCATCCTATTTTAGAATTGATACCAACATGACCATGTGGAGACAACATGTTCCAGTAGTTTCAGTAACCAATAATGTGTTATTTTGCTTTTTGAAATGATATAAACTATATCTGATGTATGCCTGTCCATTGTGTTTTGAAATCCAGATGCCAGATTTCTCTACTGTCTTTACTGATAGTGACACTATTGCTCAGATTCAGTAGGTTATCCGACTTTTAATGCATTTTATATAAATATATATGAACAGAGATTCAGTTTGTTGTCCTTTTTATTTTAGGATAACTACTCTGTCATAATGCAATGAATTTCAAAAATCAGCCAAAGGTATTAATTTTGTCTTCTAAAAGAGGAAACATACAAAAACAATATACTGCCTAGAATAAGCTCGGGTCAGTGTAGAACTATGGGGATTTTCACACAGTGTTCTTACTGACAAAAATTTCTCTGTCGCAAATTTCTCTGTAAATTATAGTATTAAGTTGGAGACCTGTCAGTGTTTCAATATACAGATTTTATGAACTAATAGGTATTTAAAGTCTATATTGCATTGCCTAACCTTTGTATGCCAGAATTTCTATGGAGCATCAGGGATTATTTCCATTACTCTTCTTCCTTTAAATAAATTATTTAATAGCACCAAAATTAATGAGAAAATAGTTAAATAAACAAAGTATCCATCAGGTATGTAAACTTGTGCTATTTGGACTGTAAAGGCAAGGGTATTTTTAATTGTACATTTCAGAGCTTCAGGTTTTCAATATAACATAGTCTTTCTAATATGCAGTGTCTGTTAATGTGATGCCCTTTGACTGACAATATAAAAATCATTAATGTTTTGGGTATCTAGAGTAAACTGGAGACTTTAATCCCAGGTTTACCTCCACCACCTCTTCCTGTGCATCATACAGATCCACCATACAGGAAAGTGCGTGCCTTTGTCCCTCTCAGATCATGACCTGCAACGTAACTTGTGGTCTTTCCAAATAGCTAATCTATTTTTATTTCTATCTTACTCCTTTTATACTGCTTCCTTCTTTCTTAGTATGCCATCTAAATGTGTAGGCATTTGTAGGCTCCAGCATGTTCACAACCTGCCAGCTCTGCCCAGTGTGAACTACAGAGCTTTCTGGACTCAGGCTCGCTGCAGTGTCAGCCAAAGCATGAGTTGTGCTGGAATCTTAAAAATTACATGTTTTAAATTTATATCAGTGAGTGTGCAAATGGTACACATGCTGTGCTTTCTTGCCATAACTGTCTCACATCCCTAGCTTGCTCTTTGGAAATATACAACTTTGTCTGAAAATCCACTTGAACAGGTTTCAGTGCCATTCTCCCTTTTACTCTTCCTCAGTTTCATGATATAACACAGTCTTTCATTTCAGTTGTCCACAAGTTTATCTGTAACCTACCTTCCAGAAGTCCTGCAAGTCAAAATTAAGAAGTATCTGTCTTGATTGGGTAATAATAAAGGCTTTTTGATTATGCCCACTATTATGGCTTTGGCTACCCGACAATTCCAGGCCTAGTCTGGCCCCCAAAACCTAAATTTAGGCCCACCTAGGTGAACCCACAACAGACCTGGTAAAATTAACCTGTTCACATTAGTGACAAACAAAAAGCTGGGGCTGTTTAGCTTGGAGAAGAGAAGGCTCTGAGGGATCTTGTCAGTTCATATAAATACATGAAGGGAAGAGGCACAGAGGACACAGCCAGGCTCTTTCCAGTGGTGTCCAGTGACAGAGATGACAGAAATTCACCAAAACACGGGAGGTTCCTCGTGAACATCAGGGAACACTTTTTCACTGTGAGGGTGACTGAGCACTTGCACAGGTTGTACAAGGTCATTGTTCAATCTTCATCCTTTGCTACACTTAAAAGCTGGCTGGGCATGCTCATGGGCACCTGGCTCTAGGAGGTCATCCTAACCATGTTCTGTGGTGCTACAGATCCTGTTCTCATGAAGGGGAAGGAAGGTTTCATTAAATAACAAGAACTTGTACGAGATTGAGGTGTATGGTTGAAGATGGGAGGCCAGTGATGATACCTGAAAACTGAGAGAAGGAATGACTTTTACCTAAGATGTTCTTCCCAGATGGCTCTGCAGCACTGAACATTTCTAGGAAAATAAAAAAAAATCAGAAAACCAAAACCAAAAAAAACCCCTAGAAATTGGCAGGTTTAAGATTAATTTGGACTTACAATTTAAAATGCCTAAAGGAGACAAAATAGATCCTAAATAAGCCATGTCTGAATCGCTTGCAGCAATGCAGACACACAGCTTTGCAAACAGAAGATGACCTTTTTACACAAAACACTTAAATAATGACAGTGAAAAGAAGTATTATCTGTGTCCTCTATGTTCTGAATTATTTAAACAATAACTCATTTCTAGCTAAAATGTATTAAACAGTATGAGTTTTATGGAAGCAATTCAGACAGACTGTGATTGTGTTGAAAAATTGTATTACAGCTGTTGCAAACATTCTTAATGGAGCATGCTAGTAAAAATCCTTCACCCAGATAAAGAATTAAGGTTAGCACACCAAAAGGGATTTGTCTGTTTTGACAGTGACAAAATCAGTCCCATTGCTTTTTCTTGTATCTTGGTAAATGGAATTGACTGGCTTGGCTAGTAGACATGAGAAAGAACCTGTGAAAGCTCAAATGTAACTGTAAGGCAAACTTATTCAAATGATTTTGACATCAAAAGAATCCACAACCTATTCACCTAATTGGTCTCCACATAGAGAAAATGAGTTGTGAATTTTCATTCATCAAGTATTGGACCTTTGATAGATAAGCCAAGATGCTAATAATTACATTGATCTGAGTTTTAATATAGGTAATGAATGTGTAATTGCTGCTAGAAAAGGTATCTTACAATTTGAGTTTGTGGATGTTAAAGGTATGGTCCATGCAAAACTCATAATTTGCAGACTGTTAATAGCATTCCAGAGAGAGTATGTGAGGTGTAGCTGAAACATGAAACCTATAGTTTGGAAGATTTTAGCCATTAAAGCTTCTGCAGATATGGATCAGAAATGGATCCCTGTTAATTTTCTCAATTTTTTCACAACTAGTACCCAGGTGGTAGGAGGGTATTATATTTTTAATATATATAACATGTGAAACAGTGGATCAAGAAGTGCTGCTTAAGAGGGAAAAGCATTCCCTTCTTGATGCTTAAAAACATTAATTGATGATGGCGACATACATTTAACTGGGGAGAACAAAAGAGCACTTCAAGTGCATTCTTCTAAATCCAAGATAAAATACATGCTTACGGTTCACTGACCTAACAAGAGTCTGGTAAAGACATAAGTGTGAAGCAGGCACCACCTAAAAATACATATAAGAGCCAAAAAAAGAGAAGATATGTTGACATCTCATTCCTCAGGGCTTTGTTAAAATCTATGAAATATTACAGTAGTCCTTCTCATATTCCTGTGTTTCGATTAAAAACACCAAGCAAACTCCTCATTCGCCACCCCCAACACACATATATTTTATCCAGACTCTGAGAATATAATGTTTGTTTAAAAAATTGACGATATAAGGTCTATCAAATTCCAGTTCTCTTTTACATTGCAAACTGTGACCAAAATATGGGCTTTATTGTATTTCTAGTCACGCTGTTTTCCAGTTGGCACTGCCTGAGTCATTAGGTGCCCGAAGCCTTGTGACTATGGTGACAGGCAGCAATTTGGATATGCAGGTCACAGACTAACAGGGTTGAAAAGGTGCTGTCCATGTCGTGATGGGAGGTGTGGGACTCTGGGTGGTAGGATGGGAGTTTACAGTTCCTCTAAAAATGAAAACAGTCACTAATTTAATACTACCCTACATTTGAACTAAGTTGGAAACAGATTAAAAGAATTTTTATCAATTGGCATTGATGCACAGTAGCCTGGCACCAGTGTCAGGTTTAGTTTTATCTTCTACTCTTGGCTTTAAAAGTAAGTACTGGCAAATGGAAGGTAATCCAAAGGGCAGAGGGGAAACCTTTGTGTGGTAATGCAAGAGCTGTGATAACACAAAGTGATTTCTCTTGTCTTAAATAATGCTTCAAACCATGTCTGAAGGTGGTTGCTTGTTTGCTGAAAGAAGTATCTTAGTACATGTCACAGTCGTTGAACAAGAATAAAGTTTCCATTGGCTTGTGAACACAGCATTTTCTATATGAACAAATGTCAAGAAATGTGAATGATTAAAAAAAAATGTTAATTCATTTTAGCCATACAATCAACAAAGAAAAATTTCCATGGACAGAAAGAAAGTGAGAAAGCTCAAAACTGGATAATTTCCCAGACAGCCATAGATGAAGGGAGTTTTGTTGGACTTTGCTCTATTAACAGCACCTGCTTGTGGATTTGCCAGTTTTTGGAAAGAATTTATGGATTAGAGAAGAAGCACCAATGTATATTGTAGTGGTCCAAGTTGGAAAAATCATGGTAGTTGTTCATACACTCATCTACCTATTTGCTCTTTCACACTGGACATAGGTTTGGGAACATAGAAGTTTTTCAAGGCTGATGTCCACATTACAAAATAAAAATAATAATAATTTTAAAAAAAGAAAATTAAAAAAGGTAAGAGCTACTCTAGGAAGTTATTGAGGAAATCAATATATATTTTCCTTACTGTTTGTATCGCTGTTACTGTGGGAGAAAGTCTGCAGTTACTTCAGAGATCTTTGGTTTAATCTAATGAACAAGTACCCACTTACTAATCAGCAAATCTGAAATTCTTCTGCATTCATTTTGAATTCAGTCTTTTCTGACTCACTCTTCTTCTGGAAAATAGCAATTTAATTTCTGTGAAAAAGATTTGCCTTGCTCTGGAAGATGAGATTTATATCCATGCTCTAATGACTAGAAGAAATAGAAATATTTGATTTTTATAACATAAAGAGGCAATTGAGTAGCTTTATGGAACTGGAAATACAACAGGTGAAAATATATCCTAGAAATATACTTCACCTTGAAATCCACGATGAATTCTTCCTAGGCCCTGAGAAAATGCTTGAATGTCAAAGGTAAAGTATCTGACAGAAGAGAGGTGATGACCAGATGATCAGAGCATGCTCCACTGCTCATGAGTGGAAGAACAATGTTCTAAGATTATGTCATTATTTTAAATTGTTGAACATTCTCCAGTTCTAAAAATTCAGTCGAGGTAAGAGAATTAAACTGGGGAAAAGGAAAATTTGGCAGTGGGAAATGTGCAGGTAATGTGACTGAGTGAGCATCGAACCAAGACCAACAAACTGGGAAAGGAACAAAGTACATTTTTGTTAACATATCTGACTTTAAATAGGACAAGAGGACTGAAACTTAGCAAATAAAAAGAAAAGTTTATAGTGAATGCACATTCTTGCATATGTTAGAGACCAAGGATAAATGTGTAGTCCCTTGACAAGGTGAGATATTTGGAATCTAAAAATTCATACTATTTTAGGAAACATTCAGTCTTCTATAGATATGGAAGTGACAGTGGGGATTGGCATGATGACTTTTCTAAGTTAATGATGTAAAGATGAGATCAGTAAATAGCATCTGGTTGCCTAACAACAGCCAGTATCAATCTGATTGGCAAACAGCGGCTTTTCTGATGGCTGGACAGCAACAGACAACGTACAAAACTCTTGTTTGGACATCTTGGAAAGCACAAATGGATTTCTGTCATTTGAGCAGTGTGTGGATCCTGCCAACTCACACTGATAACTGTTTCAGTTTTGAGTTGAGAAAATGTGACTATAATTTCTCACAAACAAAATGGAGAAGCCCTTTACAAAAAGGGCTTATTTGATTTGTTTCATTCTGAGAAGAACAACCATTGCAAGCCCCTATCTGAAAAAGGGAGATAAAAACCTATAGCTATTCTGATCCATGTGGCAAAACATTGCTTAATTTGAATGTAGATCTCAAGGGTTTATCTAGATGTCTTCATTAAAGTCTTATTAAAGAGGCAATATATAAGGACAATGCTACTGGAACCTGAGGAAATGCTGCAAAAATTTGTACTGCGAATTCAAACAGAAGAGACATAAAAAGCAGATTTCGAAAAATGTAGTCTTTCCCAGTTTTACTTTGAATGATGGCTTACACTCGTGGCTGAAGACAGAAAGAGCTTGGTCCAGTCTCCATCAGGTGTTTGAATGTTTCGGCATGATTGAAGCTATAAGTTTTGGTTTTGCCATCAAATTCCCATAGAAATAATTTAATTAGATATATTGTTTGAAGTTGCTGGAATTTGGAAAATTAGAACTGAAATCTTGAACATGTCTCTCTATGATATAAGGGACCAGTGCATAAGGCAAAGGATGTGTTTTGATGTGTCTGTGTCAGGCTTTGTCAAAACACAGAAGTATTAAAAGCATTTGGTAGTCTCATGCAGGAGTGTACTCAACATTTGCAACCACACAGACCAGTGTGAAAAGACAAACTGTAGCCACAGAAGGCTAGTTTCTCTGATGGTTTTCTGCTTTCAAGGAGATTAAATAGGTCTTCCTCAGAGTGACTCAGAGAGTTGTTTTCTGAGGTGCACTGACACATTGCCTGCACAGCCCTTTCTCATATTTATGTAGAGGATTTATATGGATATTAATCATTTGAGGCTCAGCTTTATGTGTTGGAATATTATCTCATAACAAGAGATCAAACAGATTGGACACAGCAGTCTTTGAGTCAAAAGTACATCTAAAAATAAACAAATTTTTTAAAAAATAAATAATTAGGAAAAGGATAAAACAGGATATAAAGACAAAAGGCAAAAGGATATTTTTTGGAGACTGTGATCTAGCAATTTAGTGTCAGTGAGAACTGTAAGATCAATGCTAGGATATGTTCTGTGTTGCCTAATTTTATATATGTACCTTTCCCCACAGAAGGGTGAGCTGCAGCTGGAAGTTGTTGCAATGGCTTTTTCTCTGTCTGTGAGCACAGCTTTCATCTTGCAGCAGAACAGGATCACAGTTTTTTATTCAACATTTGATGTAATTAAACCATGGGAACATTTCACTGATCCTCACGTGAGGATAGTAAATGGAGTTAACTATCACCTGCATAAAGCCAGAGCTCTGCTTTAAACCAAAACACCGCATTCCCTTTGGGCAGTTGGTTGGTTGGTTGGTTGGTACTGCAAGCAAAATGCTCCTTGTGAGATTTGGTGGCTGAAAGCTGATAGGTCGTGATAAAGATCCCTGTCACTGTTTGAGGAGTTTCTCTGGGACAGAATTCTGGCAGATTTGCTTACACACAATGCAAAGGTGCAGAAGTAGACACGGCCAAGGGTGACCAACACCACAGAGGAGATGGAGAGGAAGCTTCCCTCTTTGGAGTGCAGTAGAGGCCAAAGCAGTGGTGCCAGGCAGGCAGATGATACTCAGGCTCTGGAAAGCAGATTGCCGGGTTTGGAGCTCATTTATCAACTAATTCCCAATGACTTACTGAGGAACCAAAGATTTGCCATAAGGCGATGGCTCAGGGGTTTTTGTTGTTTTGTTGGGTTTTTTAACTTTTACAGATTTTAGAAGTATTTGTAACTGTAGTAAAATGAAGATTTAGTGTGTTAATATTTCTAACAGCTTAAGTTCAATGTTTATGTATTCTAACTCCTATCCCATATCAATGTCAAAATTCCATTAGTTATTTAGACTTCTTTTCAAGGTAGAAAGCTGAATAATATCTTAAAGCCTGTGCTATGAGACATAAACATAGGCCAACAACCTCGAAAACAGAACACTCGAAAACATCCAACGTGTGCTGAGGAAGATGAAAATGATGAAAAGAGGGTCCCACTCTCCCCCAGACCCAAATCCTGACAGGGTGTGCTGGGGGGAAGATGGGGCTGGAGCAAGAGATGTGTGAATAGGGGATTTGGTGGGCAATATTCTCAAAACCATGGAAATCAGAGTTTGAGAGGTGCATCATCATGTATTCCTGAAGACCCTAAGCCTAGACATCAAAGAATCTACCTTTTTATCTTATCCTACACTAACTTGGCTCGGAGTCCCGCTTTCTGGGGTCTCTCAATGTATCAAGGCAACAGTTAGAATTTACACAGTTGGAATGGAAGGCTGGTAAAGCTGTATCGTTGTTGAAATTAGGGGGAAATAAACGATGTTTTAGAAAGTGTGTAACTCCCATGAGCAAAGAAACAACTCAAGAGTTCTAGTTTTTAAGTTAAAACACTTTCTTTCTAATAATTTGCGAGTATTTAATGTGTTATATATTCAGCATTTAGTTCTCAAAACTGTTTAATGTGTCCTGCAAATATTGATTATAGTACAGGATCATTGAATCTGAACTCTTCCAAAAGCCTTTTCAGATGTCTGTATTTCTTTTAAAATAACAAATGGAAAGAACCCAGTTAAAAATCATGTGGCTATTAGATAATTCAGTGAAGTGATGACAGTGCTCTTTTTTAATTTATGGCTTTGTGTGGGGACAAAGGCTTTTTTCTTTATGTGTGTGTGAGTATTTTGAGTTTCAGGCAATAATTTTATTTAGCACATACTCTTTGCAAAACAGAATATTTTCTCACTGAAAAATAGACAACTCTTCATAGTGGATGATTATTGGGGAAAAAAATTCTAAAGATTTGATTCTTATATAATACCTGTGCACTGATCCAGATTCTGAAAAGTAACATTATCTTTAGATTAATTAGTGAACAAATAATTTTAAATATTTTTCCTTGAAATTAATCTATAATTTAGAGATTGAATCAAAGAATATTGCACCTCCAGTACAGATTTATATTATTTTCACCTATATACTAGAATATAGAGAACAGGAGCATTCACATCCAATTGCTGTTGCCATGACAATGGCTTTGGTCTCTGTTTTGTGCTTGGAAGGGCTTTCTTTCTTTCTCCAAGCCTGATGCTCTGCTTCCTCCAAATTCCTTACATGAAGAAAGATAAGATAAGGCTAATAGAAGACTAGCAGCAAACAAGATAAGAAAAGTTGTGTGATTGTAAGTATGCCTTCAAATACAGTTGAGGAAAAGTTATGAATGCAGGATTTCTTTAAACATAGGCCTACACATGACCAAGCTTGTCTGACTACACATCTCTGTTTTTGTAAGAAAGTGAATACAGCTCAGTGGAGGATGTGAGAATTTTTATATGGTTTTCATCGTAATTTAGGATGTGATGAGGTTTATGTCTGAAATCAGCAGATCAAAATAAGGTGTCATTTACATTCCTGAGGCTCCAAAGTCAGTGTCCTAGTGTTGACACTTCTGGCAACAGAGAGATTTGCTATTCCAGCTGATTTTGTACATTGCTCTCTATTTAAACCTTCACGTTCAATCCCACAAGCAATCTTCTAGAGCAGTGGCATCATCACTGCATCTGAAAAACCATGTATTGAATTATTCCCTTGCTAGTTCTAAATGCAACTAGAACCAGGGTTCTAAATGCAACTGTGAGTTTACGACAAAGTGTCAGTGTGTTTCTACTTCATTGTCTTAAGAGTCTTCAATGTCCTCTCCCTTTAGCAAGTAATATTTCACTGGCAAAAATCTGAGTCTTCTTAATAGAGCATTCAGTGCGTTCAGTACAATATTACAGCCATTTCAGCAGCAAATAACAGAAATTCTTGCAGATATGGACCACATCTACATCTTGCTTGTTACAAATTATTCTACTAGTATTCATATGGCTGTTTTTCCTATTTCTTATTACCACTTGGCAGAACTTTCCTGAGAAAGCTGCACAGGTCGAACCACCTATGTAAAACATTTTCACCTAATTTAGGTATAAAGCATTCTAGAAATCATTTGAGGGTTTAAGAATAATAATCAATGCTTGCAGATATAACAAGAAGATGTTGGATTCACAAAGAGGGTATGTACTATAAAAGCAACACTATTAACCTTCTGTTCACATCCAGCAAAAACAGAGGAATCTGGCTTTCAAACCAATTTAATATTGCTTTATCTGACTGCCTAGATGTAAAAATGCAGCTAAAATTCATAATTTGCAATAATAAAGCCAGAAAGGCCTTATGGGTTGTGATCATAGCCACTTGCATTACAGCAAGTCAGTTCTGGTTCGAAGGAAGTTGGGAGCATTTGGCACATCCATTTCAGTGTGCTGCAAATACCTCTGTCATTTTTTGTTTTGGAAAAATGGTATGTTGGGATGGCTAGTTATAATTTTCTCTCCAAAATTAGGTCTGATATAATGTGTTACAAACTATGGAATGGGAACATGCTGCCCCTCAAATAAATGAGATGCTGACAGTATTGCTCTTTAGGAGGGTTTTCTTGGCTTCTTCTAAGTTTAGAACATATTTGTTATCTTTCACAGCTCCTGTTCTTTCAAGATGATGCATTCTGCGTTACTGACTTTGCTGCATGCAGTGTAAAACTGCTTGTGTGCTGACATTGACAACTGTGCTGGAGATTGCAGGTCATTATGCAAGTGGCCTGGGGAGATTATGTCTGCTTTTCCTAATCCTAAAGAGCATACACCAGGTAGGTTTTTTGTGAGAAGCCTCAGGTGACTTTTCTGGGGCCTCCTTCAGTTTGATATTCACATCAGTCAGTAATAAGCATAAATCGGAAATGTTCACCTATTTCTACTAATCCTTTGAGATTTCAGGATTCTCTAGATTCTGCAGATTGACAGAACTGTCTGAACTGGTCTTGAAAGAGATATGTGGTCTTGAATTTCCTCCCCATATGCCTGCTGGATTTTCTAGGGATTCAGAGTTGGCTACTCTTAACTTTGAGGGCTGTAGGGGTAAATAAGTTGTAACCGCCTACAATTCATTTTAGCCATGTCATAAACTTAATTCTCATTATTCATGCTGCTTCTCTGTGTGCTTCACAGTGAGTTTAATTCTGCTAATCTCCTTTATGAATACTAAAAGAAATCACACTATAAAACCCATGTGGCACTTTCACAAGAAATACTTTTTAGCAAGACACTATGCGCTGGTTTAAAGGAAAACCAGCAGGAGAAATGAACCCAACATAAAAGAGAGATTATAAGTCAGAATTACAATTTAATAACGATGTTACAACAAATACAATGACAGAGAGAGAGATTGCTTTTAACCCACAAAACCCAGTATGACCCAGCACCCTGGGGTACAAACCCCACGTGGTTCCCCCAAGTCCAAA
>JAOXXN010000364.1:50082346-50105556 GCA_026770055.1 Myrmophylax atrothorax
AACCCACAAAACCCAGTATGACCCAGCACCCTGGGGTACAAACCCCACGTGGTTCCCCCAAGTCCAAAGTAGAAGGAAGTGAGAAACCTGTTGGTGCGGATGACAGTCCCAGTCTAATCAAGAGTGGTGGTCGCAAGCTGGTTGGAAATGATGATCTCCTCTTGTTAAGGTCCTGCTGCTCTGCTCCATCCAATGAGTCGTTCCCAAGATCTTCTTAGCCCCCACCTATGTTCCTTCAGGGAGCAGCCAGTCCCTCCCCCAGAGCTGGGACTCACACAATGGGTGATTAACTCTGTGAGTCATGGTGTATTTTTGAACCATTGTTGGCCCATTAGCAGCCATGCCCCCTCAGGCTGGGTGTGAAGGTGCTAATGACTCTCTGGGCAGCTGCTGCAAATGGTTCATTGTTCTTGGGAAATTAATAGAGGGGGTAGAATACATGGCTTTGAACACCCCCACAGAGTGATAACTGGTACCCTCTGCTGAACTAGGACACACTAGAATCTTTCAATCAACTCATTCTGTTATGTATTTGATTCAGGATATATCTTCAGATTATATGAGAAAGTAACTGAATGCAATCATTACCACTTCTCTAATAACATTCTTATACAGTTATTAATTTATAATAAGATAAACAAGATAACAGAAATGCCACACTTAGGGGAAATTGGTTTCCAATAAACGACTAATGTTGGAAGAAAAGATGTAAGGCTGTGAATAAGGTTCCTTCCATACAGATCAATAAAATACCACCCCTATTCCAGTACACAATGCTCTTACATCTCTTTCAGCCAGTCTGGTACCAGAAAGTCAAATATAAAGAAATTGGAAAGCACTGGTGATTTTTCAGATTCAATTTATTCCTGTTTTTCTTAGACTATCCAACTTTTTAAAAGCAGAATAGCTTATGACTCTTCAGACCCACATGTATGTTGACATGTATTGCAAACCGTATTTTTTTAATCTTCTTTGTAAATAACATCTATTAATATTAAGCTGTTAGACAGTGGAGCTTTAATTTTTTGTCAGTGCAAGTTAGAATATTATCTATTGTAGATGACAAACCACATCTGTTCCTTAGTTGGGAACACACAGGGTTGCTTTAGGGTTGCAGGGGAAAAGGGATAATATAACAAACAAATGTGCATATGTAGCATAACTGTGGGAGGCATTCTGTCTCAAATGGCTAGGCCATAGATCTAAATTTGCAAATTTTCCTACATCTAGATGAAAATTCAAAAGAGATACTTGTCTCATGAATATTTCCCTGGAATTGAAGTTTCAAAATATGTAAAATTTAAAAAAGTATAAAAATACCTGTGTGTTCTCACTTCATTTTGTCTTGTGGCTGTTGTAAACAATGAAATATGAAAAGTTATGTGAGCTGGGTTGGAAACTGCAACCTGTTGTATGGCTTTCAGGAAAGTTTTTATTCAATACTGAAATATTACTGAAAACTCTGTTCTATGAAAATTTGTGCTAGCCAGCAGGGTGGTGATGGATGATTATAGTAGGTACTATATAGATTAAAAAATGAATATAAACTAAAATAAATTTTTACATGCATTATACTTGCATGTGTTTACCATGAGACTCTGCTCTTCAGCAGCCCAAGCTCGCCTTGACTATCATCTATATTGTCTGTAAATTTAGTTCATGTGTCATGGATTGCTTGTTTACTAACTATCTAATTTAGATAGAATGTGTGTGTAATAGGTTCCTGAATGTCTGCATCTGGGACAATGATGGAAACTGATGATGGATATTAAGATGGATAATGGGTAATCCTGTTATTTTCTATTAGGCTGGTGAGTTGGGTTTTCCTGCCATAGGTAAAAGTGACAAAATATGGTTAATCTCTGGTGTCAAAGGGATTCCACCCAGAAAGGCCTAGGGCTCATCACGTACCTTTGTTGTTCAGTCTGATAGTCTGCTTGAGCTGTGGTGAAATAGTAAATTCTCTAATTCACTGAAAGGTGGATGATTCATTCCCGTGGGGTTCTTAATGCTGGTGCTGAAAACAGTTGATCCTGACTTGTTGGGGCATGACTAGCACCCAAAAGTGAGCTGCTACATATCAATGTGGTATCAGCTGCCTAGGTGGCTAATCTGCTTTACCTACAGAGCATGCATAATATTGTCCCCCTGTGCTGTGACATCCTTAAGTTCTCCTTAAGTGTTTGTTTCAAACACTCTCTGTCATCAGTATTACAGCTGATGTCAGACTTCTTTTGCTTTCTTCAGGTTTTCCAAATTCCTAAATGTTAATTCTTGGCTTTTTCTTCCACAGTTTTCTACTTGGCAGTAGTGTCTCATAATAGATTAACAACAATAAGATCAAGCTGTTGAAGAGATGCTAGTTAGCATCAGCAAATGAATGTTCTTTTTGTCACAAAAACTCTCCTCCTGAAAATTATTTAAGAGACTGAGAGCAATCCATAACTCCTAAAAAACTGTGGTTTAAAACCAGTCAGTCATGGCTACTCTGTCTAGGAGGTTTTGAGATCTTCCCCAATGTGAATACACCCAGAGACTGTCACTCAAAGCAAGACAAAAATAACTGCTCTCTCTTTATAAATATTTACAATACATACATTCATGCCATACCTTTCTCCCTCCCAGTCCTGACTTCAGATTCTTGGACTGAGGAACTGACTGGGAGATCTACCCATTTTCATTTCTGTATACATTGAAAATAGAAGGAGGCCTTGATTGGTCCAGGATGAGGGTGTAAAAGTCTCTGCTGAACAGCATCAGTACACTTGTACTTACAGCACAAATGTGTATAAATGGATACCTATACAATGCATGGCTTATTTTAAAGGTAAGAACAAAGCACAAAGACTTTAAGAGAGAAACTCCTGTATATATATCTATCCTCCTATTCCCTGGAAGTCTTACCATCTTGAGATCTTCCAAAAGGTGTTTGTACATTTGTCTAGTCTGTTATAAAAGCTACCACAGCAGCTAACCTCTTTTCCCCTAAAAAACCAAAAAAGTATTGCAGTAGTTTTTTTGTTCTATTACATCACCAACTTAGTCCTGTCAAAGGATTTTTTTGTTAACTCTTTATTTCTAATGATATGTGAAGAAATTATTCTGGTTTCTTTTTCCTTTTCCCTCTGATTCTTTTGACCTCTGTGTCTATTTGTCATTAGACTAAACCTGTATGTTCTAAAAGAAAACAGTCTGTTAGCACATGAATCATATTCAGAAATTATTACAGGGTAGTTCTATTTCTGTTTGATTCGTATCTGGTTATGTCTGAGTTCATCTTTTTAGACTCACAAATAAGAAATAGTACTTTTCTATGATTGATCTATAACCTAGCAAAATGTATCTGCTAATGTTTTTGTAGGCATCTAGTTAGTCTTAGGAAAAGATTTGAAAGAAAAGAGAGGGCAATACCTTATTTATTGTATGAAAGATTCATTAGTTTTCCCAAAGGCTTACTGCATAATTCATGTCAATATTTGTATCACATGATGAACAGAGTGACTGCAAAGCTTATGGTTGTTATGAGATACACTTACTACTCTGTATGCAGATTAAGGTTTAATTGAATTGATCTCTTCTGATTGTCATACTTGAAAGATTTTAATTTCAGCTAGGTTTTGTTGTATAAGGAGTTCTCTGGATTGTCTTGGAGGGAAAAACACCTTTCCCTCATTTTTCTGTTGTGATGTTTTTCCTGTGGTATCAAATCTTTCTGACTTGACTGTTTGCTTTTTTCAGTAGCTTCAGGCCTGCATGAAGATGAGAATCCTGTTGATATTTCCACAGTCTTATATGTCTTGAGACTAGTCTTTTCTGTGACTAGTCTTTTCTGTGTTCTGTGGAAACACCATAATTCTGGTGTTTCCTATAACACTTTGTCCAGATTTTAACTAACGTTTCAACAACGTCAGTAGACCTGATACTTCAGTGTCTTCCCTTAAACATATCCTCTCTCTTGGCATGTAAATACCATGTCAAAAACATGTCTTTAATTTTGAACACATATATCTACTAAATTTTTTTCCCTATTTTTAAAGGTTTTCATTCTTTAGGCACCACACACACTATTCAGGATTAGGCATTTCAATCTATATGCCAGAGTTAGGACAAATGGACTGAGCAACGAATTTCAGAATATGGAAAGCTATATATATGCACAAAATTATGGGCTCTAAATTAGCTATTACTGAAACAATTGCTTGCAGTTCTCTGAGAATATCAAATCCAGTGCTCAACAGCAGGCAAGAATAAAATCACAGCAGTGGGCTTTATTGTTAGGAGAGACAAGGGAAAAAAACCAAAATCAATCCAGACATATCAGAAAATACTGTTGAGAATTTGCACAAATGAGCAACCTCTGTCTTGAATGTTGCCTCAAGTTTTAATTATTTCATCTTTAAAAGAATACAGTAGAAGTACTAAAAATCATAGATGCGTAACAGGGATGATTAAAGTGGCTTCCATATGAGGAAAGAGTGAAAAACTGGGACTCCTCAACAAAAAATAGAAAATGATGAAGTAGCTTTAGAAAGCGGTTAGACATATTCAGAAAGGAACCTGGTGGCTGTTAAAAACAAGAGCCTTGGCAAACCTGCAGCTATGGAAATCTCTAAACGATTTATTATTGAAAGTCAGGAGAGTAAAGCTGGCTAAGAATTATTTTATATCATCCTGAAGTAGTGGCTTTTTAAAAAATAACACATTGACCACTGTTATACTACATACACTCAAAGACTGACCAATCTGATCAATTATTATGCAAGACTGTTTACACAAGTTGTGTATTACGTATTTCTCTTCCTAGACCACTGTTTGACAATTCTTATCAATATCACCAATTGATGCAGAATTATGCAGAATAATTCTCAGGCAACAATCTACTGGAATAGTCATTGTAGGAAAATAGGTGCAATTCAGATATAAGGAAAAAAATTTATAAATGAACATAATGTTTCTTGTATATAAAAAGTGCATGTGGTCTCTCTGCATCACTATTAAAATGCATTCTAATGACTCAATAGGTGAATCATGAACAAAACTTTTTTGTTCCTTAGAGAGCTACAGACTTTTAAAACATGTACAATACAGTATAATATTATCAGAGAATCATAAAATGGCCTTGGTTGGAAGGGACCCTAAATGATCACCTAGTTCCAACCCTCCTGCCATGGGCAAGGACGCCATGCACTACATCAGGTTGCTCAGAGCACCATACCACCTGGCCTTGAGCCCTTCCAGGGTATCCACAGCTTTTCTGGGTACGCTGTTACAGTTCTTCATTGCCCTCTCCCTCTGCTGGCAAAAACTTAGGAGGAGTTGTATAGAGTAACCAACCTGTGTGTCATGTCAGCCAAGATCAGCCAACTGCCCAATTTGGAATAAGTGCGTGTAATTGTTTCCAGAACAGAAGTATGAATCCAGACACCTTTAAAAAAATCGAGAGAAAATAAAATACCTGAAAAATACAGAGAAAGAAAAACTTATGGTTATTTTTAAAGCCTCAAAGGGAAGAAGCAGTAACTCTAGTTTTCCTCTCCTGTTTCTCATTATTCATAATTTTAAACTTGGAAACTTGGAAATCATCATCTGAAAACCTAGAAAGTATGTTTTTCTTGTGTCCTCAGAGTTCCCCCAAAGTCTTAATAGGTAACTTAACTGATGTAAATTTTGACAACAGAGGCAGTTTAGAGTGTAACGCAGGATTTCTTACCTGTTCTTTTCCTTGGCAGAAATGTCTTCCCTGAGGTTGCTTGTGGGTCATAAAGCAGGATACCAACACCCTTTATTCCCCTGTGGCCTGAAATCCATGCATGTTCCCATTCCTCAGCTGGTGCATCTGGTATGGAACCCAGGAAAACTGAGTAACTGAATTTAATCACATGATACAGATATCTGGTCATGTCAAGATGAGGACAGCAAGAGACCCTTGGGAAAGTGAATGATATGAAAGAGGCTGCAGCATTCTCAGGATATTCACCAGCCTTCGCAAAATAGTCATCAGGTTTGTGTTATTCTCTCTTTCCACGTGCATGGGTGCTTTGGAAGAGCAGTGGCATCGAGTAGGGCGAAAGCCAAACTCTTTTGGCAGCAGCAGAATATCAAGTAATGAAAAGAAATCCATATGGCTTTTTATGTATTTTAGTTGGAATGTAGCCATGACCTGATAAAACAGGAATACGTGGCAGTGGTACATTGCCACAGCATACTCCTACTCTGTTTGCTAAGGTCCTTGATGAAAATATTTAAATACCACTTTAAAAATTCCCTATTTGCCTTTCTCCAGAACACTAGGTCTTTCATCAGAGCTCTTTGCCATCTCCCTTTCAGGCAGTTCTTCAAACATTTTATAAGTTCATATATTAATTTTCCATGCTTACTAGCATAGTGTACTTTCTGGCTGCTTAGTCTCATCCATCATGTATGCTTATACACCTATATTTATTTTTCTGTTGTCAAGCAATGAGAAAATCTTCTTTGTTGTATGTTAAGCCACAAGACTCCTATGATGCCTGAGCACACATGCCTAGGGATTTAGCTAAACTTAGTATGACTTGTTAGTAATCACTAAAAAAATGTAAAAAGTCAAGTAAAAAAAACTGAAAAGAAAAATGTCACACCCCCCTCTTTATTTAAATGAGAAGAAATTAACATAATATAGTTCATTAGAGTTAATGAAATTATCTGCTTGCCACAATATAGTCAAGATTAGAGACTGAGAAATCAGAAGCTCAATGCTCACAACATTTGAATAATTCTGTGGGTAAACCTGAGTGAACAGAATTGAATCTCTTCCATCCTCCTGCTGGCACATGATGCTCTGCTGTGTCCTGGGGCACAAAACAAAGCTGGCACAGGAGAGGGGTGGATTCCAGTGAAGTTCCACTTCATCCAGTGAAACAAATCCGCACATGCAAAGAAAATTATACAAATGACTGAAATTATCCTAGTAGACTTGAAGGGATTCAGATAGTGCAGATCTGGGGGAAAAATAATTTTAAAATCAGTGTAATAGGTCTGAATTTATGCTGTTTCTTAATCACTGTTGTGGCAGCTGTGTTATTAGCTCTACAAGTGATTAGCAATCTATATTTGTGCTGTAGATGAGAACCTGAAGCCTCTGTGTAGCTGGTTTTGTAATAGGAATTTTATATTTTTTATATGATTACTTTCACTTTTACCCTTCATTTTGATTTACAACTAAAAGAGACTCAATATGATTTTTGTGTTTGATAACCCTTTTACTAAACATTTGTTGAAAATCAGTGGAAGGTGAATGCAAAAGCTGCAACTATATTTGAATATATAGGTCTGACCTGTGCTTTACGAAGCAAAATTCTCTTAGAAAAAATGTAGGTCTTGAACTTGGGCACTAACAATGGGTGAATTTCATCACATAAGGCCTGGAGGTGAATTTCAGATACATTTTGAGTAAGGTATTGTGTTACTTGATTAAAATATAACTCCTGTAGCAAATAAACAGATTAAAGGCCTTTACATCTATGGGTTTTGTGTGCCTTCTACAGAAAAATAATCCTTTGTTGTTGGTTTTCTATCCCTTTTTGCTAGAAGCTTAAACCTTCCAACCTAAGTGGTATGATTTAACCTATTGTAGTGCTGCAAGTGGCAGACAATTCCTACAACCATGCAGGAAAAATATTGTATCGATGGAGATGTTTGTTTAGGTTTCTTTTATTCACAGGACACAGAGTAGAGGTCTGCCTGTTTATAAATAAAACTGACTTCTGTGTACTGCTGAGGAGAAGCAGAACAGCTGTCATATGGGGTTTGAAAATACCACCATTTGATAAATTGCAATATAAGCACATGACTTCAACAAAATTAACTTTAAATTTTCCCATAACAAGAAAAGAACAAGTACAAGACTGGTTATACATTGAACGATCAATTCATGTAGTCTAATTCGAGAAGGGAAGACCTTGTAAATGAAAGTCATAGAAAAAAGGAAATAGGTTATATATGTTTCTGTTCAATATCATTCAAATATTTGTCATTCATTTAATAAAGAACTGTGAATCCCAGTTTGAAATTCATGGAATAATGGATGGCTTTATGATAAATACTCAACACAAAAAATATCTTTTTGTCTGCTCATATGTATAAATACATAAAGATGTAATTATAAGCAATACCATGCCAGAACCTTCTCAGATTTTGCTGGTAGTTGTGCATTTTGTGCTGAAAACAGTGCCTTGAAAATTGGGGGATTCTTCTGTACCCAGATGGATGTCTTAAAATCAGAGTGCAAGTTATCAAAAGAATCTAAACTGAATGGTTTTGTAGGAGGAATGTGTAGGAGGCTGGTTGACTCTTAGCTTACAAAAAGAGTGATCATTTTTTATTAAGAGTTAGACAAACTGTATTTATTCCAAGGTTTGAACAGAAAAGAAATTTATGTTCTGTTCCAATTTACTCAATATAATTTAATATTAGAATCCTAACTCTAAAAGTTTACCAATATTTTGTTCAAGAAGGTAAAAATCTATTTAAAAAGCAGAGATGCTTTACATTAAATAATATGCTTGCACAAAAAAAAAAAACGTAGATTTTTACAGAGAAATTTGCTGAAAGAAACCACTAAAACTACGTACTTCTCATGGGCTATTTCATAAGATCAGATATATTGCCTGATAAGAACATGCAAACCTAATTTTACTTATTTTGTGAAAAAGAGTTCCTTTAGCAGAGAAAGTCAGTGGCTTTCTAAATCCCAAAATAAGGGTGATTTACAAAGATACTCAATCAAGTTTCACTGATTTTAGCTTGACTTATGAGCAATAATCTGGAATCTACAGACAAGCTTCACAGATTTCACAGAATATTCTGAGTTGGAAGGGACCAGCAAAGGTCATTGAGTTCAACTCTTGCATGAATGGCCCAAACACAGACTGAACCCATAACCCTGGTGTTACTAACACCAGGCTCTAACCGACTGAACTCTTTTCATTTACTTGTATCATAATTTAAAAAGGATATAATCTTCCCTGGATCTCTGTTAATGAAATGACTCATTCTAGATAAGAAATCTACCTTCCTATTTCTACAAGCCTTAGAAATACAGAAATACAGTGAAAAAGACTTCTTGAGAAAGAATATTTCTTTATGCTGATTCAGCAATCTAGATAATGCAGAATTGTTTTCCTACCTATCACCTTCTAATCTGGAAAGAAGCATATAATTAGTATTTCATTATTTTTTGTATTTATTTTTATTTAATTATGGTTGTTTATCATGGTTGGTTTTTAAAAGCTGTTTGTTTTTATTATGTATTCAAAATCAAAGAATGAGAGACCAAAGAGACCACGGTCTGCAGAGAAACGTGTTGGCATATAAAACAATTTACTGACACAGATAAAGCAGCAGCTTGATGAAATCCATAACTCTGAAGTGAATCAAATATTCTTTCTGTGAAGTCTTTCTAACAAAGCATAAGGAAACTAACTCTTCCAGTCTTACATTTGCATTACTTTGGGGAAGGAAATTAGCCAGCTGAAAAGACTGAACCTACTGAGCACAGTGATGCTGTGCAAGCATTCACTGCTTCACCTGAGGGAACTCTTAGAAATGCAGTTGCTCATTACAGTATTTGCAGGTCACACATGGCTTGCAAAGTGGTGCTGGTGGCTGAGAGCAGGTTAATGTAATAACTGGTAATAATGAAGGTGATGGAAGAGGAGACAGAGATGAAGATCTGCCTATGCAGGGACTCAGTGAGCAGAGCAGCAGGGTCTGTAGGTTTGTCTGAAGCTTTGGTTCTGTTGTGTCTCTTCCACCCTTACAAGCAGTTCTCCCCTCCATCCTAAGCTTGCACTCAGCTGCAAGGAAGAAAGCAGGCTCTGCTGTGGTTACTTTCCTGGTCTGGGGGCCCTGCATGTGACACCAAGGGTCTTCATTGGGACCCTAGTGATAACGAGTATAAATCACCTGGGACGGCATTAGTCATAGAGAGAGAGATGTGGGGGCAACAGCCACCAAAGGTGAGCTCAGAGTGCTGCCTCAGTCCTTCCCCTGACACATCTTTTCTTCATTAATGTACTGATGTGTGTTGCTAACGTCCCAGGTGAGATATTTCTATGCTGCACCCTGCAGGGAAGAAGCGTGGAAAGTTTCTGAAACTTTTAGGGCACAGCACTACGTAGGTGTAGGTGTGACAGGTGTAGCACCTGCTGGAACCACTGCCTGAACATGGTAGCTGGTTCTTCACTATCCATTTCAAAGTTACAGAGTCCCTACCACAGGCAAGGGTCCTGGCTGCATCCACAACTGGGCAGAAATTTTCAGCCTGGCTTCAGACATGAAGCATAGCCCACAGAGGATAAACACTAGAAACACTGGGTGCTGCTGAATCCCACAGGGCAAGGAATTAACAAAGTGAAGAAAACTGCCAGAATGAAAGGCTGAGGTGGACAATAACCAAAAAGGTGGAGAGAGGGTGGAAAATTTCTGATGAAGCACTCTATATTTGCCAGAATGAAATTTTGTTTTGATTATTAGCCATATTTCTACCAAATGGCTAAATCTGACACATTTGATGGGCTCAGCAGTTAAACAGGAAGCTGGCTGAAGCCACAGAAAAAATTCAAGGAGTATTTTTAATTTCATGTAACAGCAAGCTCTTTCAGGGTGTTGTATTTAAAAATAACAAAACTAGAAAAAGCCAGTGATTTTTTTAAGAATTAAAAAATTATCACTAACCTAGAAAGAGGGGTAGACCTTGATTAGGTTTGGGAAAAAAGAACTGGGGGAGGAGGAAGGGAGTGAAAGAAAAAAAAGAAACAACAACAAATTGGGCAGGCATCAGAAACAGTCCAGACCAAAATAAAGTATATAAAATGTGGACACAACTCCAAGGCTACAAAAATGTTTTAAATAAATATATAAATCTGAAATAGCTCATACAAATGAAACTAATTTAGAAAGACAAGGCTCAGATCTGGAGAATTCTAACAACTGCTCAGGAACATGTTGGAGCCAAGACAATGATCGGCATGTATTTAAATTTTGCAAGAAATATAATTACATCATGTTGCAAGAGTTTGTAAGAACCTCCATAATATGCACAAAATTGATAAAAGTGACAATAGCACCACAAATTGTCCATAATAAACCTGAAAGGAAATAGATTATTAAGTTATTTTTAAACTGGACAAAGGAGTGCGTTGCCAGAAGTACTTATTGGTACTAACAATGAAAACAGGCATGGATATTGCACAGCCAATTCTATAAAACAAAGTATACCTAGAGACAAAAATCTCCCCCAGGAAAAGAGAGCTTAGGAGTAGCACAGAGTACAGTTGTTGCCATCAGTAATATTTTTGCTCCAGCAAATATCTCTTGGAGTAATATGCTTCCTAAGAAGTGTGCCTAATCTAGCTGTTAGCACAGTAATCTGAGAATGCTACTCTGAACTGTGAATATTAAATGAAAATCTTAGCACAAAATAAAGGAATCAGAAGTTAGCTGAGGAAGCAGCAGTGGTCAGGAACAATGCCAGGAAGAACAATTTCAGTTGTCTACACATTACTCCAAAGGGAGTATTAGCATAATCCTCTTTTCAGGAGTGGGAAAACTGCTGCTCAAAACTGTAGACCCTTTATCTGTGTGTGAGGCAAGCAACAGAAATGAAGCATCTTAAATGCAGAGGAATTCTGTGAATACATAAGCCTTTAAGTCTATATGGGAGGCAAGCATTACCCGAAATGGAACAAAAATCTCAAACTATTACTGCCAGCAGGGGACTTGGAGACTGGCACTCTTACACTTCTTTATTCCTTCCCCTAGAGAAAGTGGAAAAGGTTAGTTATTGTTGGGTTTTCCATCTTTATAGGTTGAAAAAGATTTTTAAAATCAATGAATACAATAGCATTCAACACATAAGCTGTTTTCAACCACTTCATTTAAATCTCATTTCTCTCACTGAAAATTCTTCCTAGTCTGTGGTGTGTCATTCATTGTAACTATTATGATTAAAACATCAGAAAAAGTACAAGACACCTGAGAGTAGCTGCAGCTCTTCTGGCATATATGAGTAATACAGTGGAGAAAAGTCCAAATATAATACTGGCTAACTTGTTTAGTAAAAACCAAGCAAAAGCATGAGCTTGGAGTCTCAGAGACTAAGGTACTGCTCTAGGGGAGACCTCAAAGAAAGCATCATACCTTTTCTCATTGGGATGCTGCAAAAGTATATTCTGGGCTGTGTTGCAAGCTGGAGAGTAGAAGATGGTGTGTTTTGATTTTTGCTGTCATTTCCTTTGAGAAAAGGAAAGGACGTTCATTAAGTGTTATGGGATAATTTATGAAAAAGGATAAATAGAGGTGTTTAGCAATGGAAAATTCTGAGAAATACTGAGATTGTTTTATTTGAGCCTTAGATTAACAGTGTTGAGATTTTTAAAAGTTGTTATAGTTAAATGGTCCAGGTCAAGTGAAAGCCAACATTAGTGCCACTGGAAAGGAATCGTCCTCTATAGTAAAGCAAATATAAATTTATTTAGATTTAGTGTTTCACATTTGTGTGAAAATATTCCCATGCTCAAGAAGGTACCAGTGACTGGGAGCAGACAAAGCAAAACTCACTCTCCACACAAGTCATCACATCAAAGATCCAGTTTGTCAGTCCAGCAGTGATGAAGTTCACACCTATGTGTTACTTCAGCTACCAAATGAAACTCAGAAACCCAGGACATCAGTGAACAGTGTCATGTCTGATTCCTTTTGAGAATGGGAGAAAGCTTATTTTGCCAGAAATCACTTACAGAAATGTCTATAGGAACTGGAAGTAATCTTAGCCAGTGAAACCATAATCTGGAATCATGTGGAAGCAGGACATAGGGACAAATTCTTCTCTGGATGAGAAGCACAACCATTCCAATGAAATAAGGCACATATTGCTCTGGGTTAAAAATACACTGCACATGAAACTTTGCAGCCACGATCAAGGTGACTGACACACTTTGGGATATATATAAATATCCATGTTAGAACTAAACCAGGCAATTTTGGAAGCAGTGTAGGGAGAAGCAGACTCATAGATTTCAGGGTGAAGAGAGTCACATCTTGAGCATGTCACTCAAATTACTGACAGGTTTGCACTGAGAGGAAAAACCTTTTAACACAATGAAGTAGATTGTGACTTGTATGGGCATGCCTCCATGTGCTTCAATCCCATCTTCAAATTCAGAGTGGGCATAGGATAAGTGGATAATGCTATAAAGGCATCAAGTGAAAGCACCTCGTTCAAGGCAAAGGAAATAGTAAGAAAAACCTGAACAAATAAAAGCAGTAGGGTGACTCAAGAAGGTATTAGAGTCTGGATGTAGGTAGGATCACAAAGTGTAGTGATTTAAAAGGAAGAGGAAGGCAGAACAAAATGTTTTGAAGGAAAAAAGCTAGTGCAAACTTCAAAAAGACATGGTCAAATCAGGTTTTTGCTGTACAAGGGAGCTTTTTTTTTTTTTAATGTGATATTGAAGGAAACAAGTATAGATAACCACATGAGCTCTTAATAACGGGACAGTGACCAAGCTGTGTGATGTGAAAAACTGTCTGTGAACTTTCTTTGGACACAATCACTTCATTCAAAATCCTTTGTCTAAAAGCCTGTGGGTTTCCACAAAATGAGAAGATCTCTACAATAAAAATATTTGACTTTTTACTTTACAAGAATTTTTTCCTTTGTCCTAACCAAAAAGACAAGATGGGTCCAGGACTTTATTGGTGTGTAATAATGAGTAAAAAAGAATAAAGTGTCCATTTCAGGCTTATACAATACTGTTAAAATGAAGAACTCATAGCGGAATACTATCAGATGGAGCAAGGTCAAGGGTTTAAAGCTTTCAGTAATCTCAAAAGAGTCCAAAATTTTATCCATCCCTTCCCCTGGTTGCTTGACATTTTAAGGGTAAAGAAACTATATCCAGTTTCCAGGTGCATATTCTAGAGGGGAAAATGACATATTAGTTTTATCAGAGTAATAGTCAAGCTTATGAAGAGCACAGCTTCTTAGTGAATGTACACAATATTGTACAGAAAAGCCCAGAGAAATAAGAAGCCATTGTATAAATCAAAAGGAAAACTAGGCCATGGTATTTTGACAATAATTGCAGTTATCAATACAGGACACAACAATTTGAAGTGAAACCTTCTGAAGGGATCAGAATCCTGTTTATAACCCTTCTTTCAAAAGCTTATGTATACATAATTGCAATGTGTTTCTTTCTCCATTTGAATGGATGTTAAACAGTAAAGCTTTGAAAAACAAAATTTCTGTACATGGCTTAAATTCATCCATACTCATTAGATGCTCAATTAGGTGAAACAAACTTTTCATCATATGCTAGAGGTTTAATTTAATTTGGTCAGGATAAGCACTTAACCATATCCATAAAGCTCAGCTATTTTTTTTTTTAAATTGCCTCAAGGTAGTGAAGCAAAACCTGTTAAATAATGGAAAGCCACTGGCAGACTAAAATTCAACTTTATTCTAGATCTAAGGGTATTTACTTGAGGTATTTCTATAAAAAAGAAAAAAATTGTTAAATTCCAGGCTATACAATTGCTCACTGATGCAAACTGTCATCAATATTAGGGTAGTTCAACCTTCCATTTGCATTGTGGATTGTACTTTGGTTGTATTTTAATATTTCAGGAAGAATGATATCTGTAAGTGAATGAGTAAGAGGAATCTTTCCAGTAATTTAAAATCAAAGATTAACAAATGCTTTCTTACAAAGGGGCAGAAATTCAGTTCCTGAAGGCAGGAGGAGATTTTTTTTTTAGAAATGGAATGCTTTCAATAACATGACTTATGTTTGTATGCAGTATCAAGACTGATGAATTAAACCAAACTTTGATGAGAAGAAGCCTTGTTAAACTAAAGCAGGCAGCTTACCTACTCTTGGGGTTTTTTTGCTTCCCTTGGAAACTAAAATCAGGTTAGAAAAAGAACAGCAGTTGCATATACGGTCAGTAGACTGTTCCTCTCTGAAAGAAAGCATCAAAATTCAACAATTTCTCATGTGATTCTACAACAGTGCTATTACGATCCTATTTTTCTAAATACTTGGAAATCTTGGCTACTTCATTTTATGTCCTCCTATGAAAATATTGTATCAAAATGAGTTATCACTAATGAATTTAGATCAGCTACAAATTATAAAAAAAGAAGAGACAAGTCAATTTCAAATGCCAGGTCAGTGGATAACTACTCTTCTGGTGCCAAATATGTTGGGTCTAGCCAAGATGAAACTAATGTTCCCCACAGCAGCCATCACAGTGCTGTGATTTGTATTTGTAGCTGGCCACACAAAACAACCAAGGTTTCCCTCCAGGTTAAAATATCTGTACACTGTCTTATCTCTCTGCCGTAAGACCTACTTAAGGCAATGCCACACATTTATAGCTGTCCATGGAAGACTCCTTCATCTGATATATATCCAGGGTTAGACAAGTTAAAATAGTTTTGGCAAACTCTTTTTGACCAACATAACCTCAATAACCTCAGAAGCAGCATGGTATGTACTTGTCTGAAATTACTGCCATTAAGTGACTTGCAGTTCCTTTAGTAGGGTTTTGATGATTTGCTGTCTTGAAAGTCAGCTTCACCTCAGTCATGATTAACACAATACAAATTTTCTTGCCCCAGCCACTGAGTTACTGGTTGTAACACAGGCAACCACAAAAGTGACCTAGTTCCAGCCTATACACCACGGACAGAATCATCTTTCACTAGATCAAGTTGCTCAAAAACATACTCAATGTGACTTTGAACAATTCCAGTGAATGGCATCCACAGCTTCTGTGGGGACCTGTTTCAGTGTCCCAATACCTTTCTCATAAAACATTTCTTATTTTTATGTAAAACTATTATATTTCCATTGTAAACCTTTACCCCTTGTCCTGCCACCATAGGCCTTGATAAAAAGCCTCTTTATGTCTTCTTATAAGCCCCCTGAAATAGAAGCACCCAAGAGCAGAGTAGAGAAGTATAATCTCTTCCCTCACCCTGCTGGCCATGATTCTTTTAATGCACACTGAGAGAAAATTGACTTTCTGGTCTGCAAGTGCACATTGCCAGCTCATGTTTTGCTTTTTGTCTGTCCCTATACCTAAGTCCTCCCATGCAGGACTGATCTCCACCATTTCATCCCCCATCCAGGATTGTCCCAAACCAGGTGCAGCATTTCGCACTTTACCTTTGTGAACTTCATGTGGTTCACAGAGAACCAATGCTCCAATCTGCCAAGGTCTCTCTTCCCTCAAGAACATCAGCTGCATGACTCAAATTCTTGTCATCCTTGACCGTGTTGAGGGTGCACTCAATCCCACTATCTATGTCATCAATGAAGTTATGAAATATTATTCATCCCACTACAGTATAAAGGGGGAAAGTTGTCAGGGGAATGGCACTCAGGGAGTGGCTGGGCATCAGTGGTTTGGTGGTGAGCACTTGCTGATATCAAACGGCAGTAGATTTTGAATCAGAATCAGATTACGTGATCAGAATCTGATTACGTGACCAGTGTGTCTGTTCTTGAACAGGCAGGGGTCACCAGTATCGAGGCCATGCTGATGAGAACGCAGCTGCGCTGGGCAGGGCACGTCTCCAGGATGGAGGATCACCGCCTCCCGAAGATTGTGCTCTATGGAGAACTCGCCACCAGCTGCCGCAAGAGAGGAGGCCCAAAGAGGAGATACAAGGACTCCCTGAAACAACACCTCAGCCTTAGCCATATTGACTGCCATCAGTGGTGCACTCTGGCCTCCAATCGGGATTCATGGAGACACGCCATTCACAATGTTGCTGCTTCCTTTGAGAATGCACACAGAGTCAGTCTTGAGGAGAAAAGACAACGCAGAAAGAACTGTTCCTCGCCAATATCGCAAAAGGAGACGTTCTGCTGTGCCTTTTGTGACCAGATTTGCCTATCCCACATTTGCCTTTTTAGCCACCAGCACGCTTGCAGCAAGCGTGGGTAGTGCCCTTCCCAAATCTTCGTTCGCAAAGCTTATGCGATGATGATGATTGAGCTAAGCAGTGCTACCTGAAGCATTCCATTTATTCCTATGGAAATATCCAGATGATACCAGTTCCAGAATCTACAAAAGCACATCCAGGTTTGGTTTTTTTATCTCCAAGGATGGATATTCCACAATTTCTCTGGGAAACCTGTGAGAGTTTTCAACCACTTCACAGTAAAAGGTTTTTTCCTACACTTAGAATTTTCTGTTTCAGTTTGTACCCATTGCCTCTTGTCCTGGTATACAGGGCACCACTGGAAAGAGCCTTGACTTCACATTCTTCTCACCCTCCCTTCAGGTATTTATACACACTGATAAGATCCCCTCTGAGCTTTCTCTTCTCCTGACTGAATTGTCTGAGTTCCCTCAGCCTCTTGCTATACAAAAGATCCAGCACACTGATTGAATTTCTGTCTTTGCTCTGAACTTTCTTCAGTATGTCCATGTCTCTTGTGCTGGGGAGCCCAGAACTGCACATAGTACTCCATGTGTGGCCTCACCAATTCAGAGAAGGCGTCCAAGACCATTTGCCTCCACTTGGTTTCAGTGATCTTCCTAATGTAGCTCAGGATACTGTAGACAAAATAACGTTGTTCTTCTAATAATCACTGCTCAACTATATAATTGGAAAATATCCATTACTTGGTTTCCTGTTACAGTTTATCAAATCACTGTTATTTATAAGCTTTCACAATCATGGCTACAAATGATAGCTATGCATACTGGAAAGGGACATGCTTTCCCAAAGAACTGCCTAAGTAGCTACTGTCTTGTTCCTGTGTATATGATTCAATGTGACCATGATTGGCTCAGAGTCACTCTTTGCTCCATTTTTTTCCATAGTTAAAACAACAGTGACTGAGATACAGCTTGTGACAGTGATACATAAAGTGAAACTTAACTCAAATCCTTCAGTGGTTAGTTATATACCAGGGTGGCTTCTAGATGTATCAAAGGGCTCTGTTTGCAGGCAAATTCATCATTTGGGCTATTCTTACCACCAATGTAGTGTTTATTACTCAGGAATGATTACCTTAACGCAAACACTTGCACATACAAATTGCTGGTGTCTGTTTCATTGTATGCTACAGTTTGGCCTGGGTGTGCCCAGAACTGGTCTCCGGATAAGAGATCAAGTTATGTTAGTGCAGCACAGCCTTTAACCCGTTAGCAACTGAATCTTTCAGACAGTTTGAGTAGTCTTGCCATCAGAACTAGATTTGAAGAAAGCCTACTGCATCCTTGATGGGATGGCTGTGATGTTTGTTTTTACAGTCACTGCTGAGAAAATATTTCCACCAATTTACCAGAAGTAAAATCCAGTTTGTATGCGATTTATTTTGTGTAACCTGGCAATTGGCAAGCAGATCCTGCAAATCCTGCAAACATTAAGATACTTTCTTTGAAGGCATTTTGTTTTGCTAAAAACTAAAAAGCAAACTACAGAAATTCCATGCTGTGTTAGCTGATAGTGGAGACAAAGAGTAAAAGTTAATTCAAAGCCAATTGTTTTGAGAAGAAATAAACTCTGTATGTTTTCAAGTCATGGTGATCACTCTGTAACTACTGTCCCTGCCAGTTTTGCAGGAGTTGGTTTGTTTTCATTTTGGAGTCAGCTATGTAAACAGTAATTCTTTATAATAGTATTTACTTGCTAGTGAGAAATACATCCAGATTAAACAGTACATGTCTATCTTTTTAAAAAAATTGTTTCTCTTTGTTTTAGAATTTAGTTTTGCTGGGCAAAGCTAATTTAAAAACACAAATCAGATGCCAGAAAACATCTCAAAGATTCTGTACTTGGAAAATGTATATTACTTTATTATTAACTACCATAAAATAAACAACCTGTATTTTTCAATCTCTTTCCTTAGGAAAACAATTGCTTTTGATAGCTGAACAATGAAGCTAAAATAGGGATATGGGAAAAAAAAGTAAATGGAAGTATTCTTATCTTTTCCAGTACTGTTTTCTCAAAACCAGAAAAGGTTAATTCAGAGGACTTAAATATTCAAAATCAGTGATGGAATCTCAGAGGTTTTGGTCAGGTTCTTACTTTATATGATAAGTTGTGAATCTGAAAAATAAAACTGGAATATAGTCTTGGACATTCTGTCTAACTATTTCTTCCAAAAATGAAAGGGAAAATGAAGTGTCTTGGATATCAGTTTAAATAGGAAAGCAAGTCATAAACATTCCTTTCCTGATTGCCATTCTTAACTTTGTACCACAACTAAAAAGTATTGCTTGAATGGGTTAAAAAAATAGTAATTGGTATTTGTGGTGGCAGATTGCCGTTTTGTTCCTTGAGATAATTTCCAGGTTAGCTTTCTTCAAAGACCATTTGCATTCCAAAGTCAATATTTTTGCATGTACATTTCTTTAACAGTTTGCAGAAATGTCTAGACTTATATTTCAAATACCCTTCTTATGTTCCAGCTACGTGAATAAGCACATTTTTTTGCTTAAATCTAACATTTTCTAAAAGATTAGGCATGTAGGAATGTTAAATCTTCTGCATTGTCAGTAAATACCTCATTCATAGGTTCATGAAACTATAATAACACTAATAAGTGTGGCAATAGCATCTTATTAATTATACATCAAGTTATTACAAACGGGCAGAAGAGAAAGCCACAATAGGTCTGACTGTTTTAGGCAGCATCTGGGTATTTCTGCTGACAGGCTCTCTGCATTTCAGATGTGTGTCTAAACAACGGAGCCTCTACTCCAGCCATAGTCCATGGAAGGAGCCGTGCACCTCTAGGGGCTGACTCAGCTCCTGAGAAGGTCCAGCACCACTTTATGTAAGGGGCCCACATTTGGCTGATATGTGATGTGCAGAGTAATGCTTGGTCAGCAATGATGGCAGACAGCTCAACATGCTCAGACTGCTGCTGAATGTTGGGGTTAGACAGACAACTGCAGTACAGTCGCAGCTGAATGCCACACATGGACACAGCTCATGGAGTCCCTCTGTGGGGACTCCAGAATGAGCACAAGGCATTTTTCCAGTAAAGTGTCACCAAAAATGAGCCAAAGTATGCCACTGAAAATAAATTATTCTTGGCATGTTTCATCCTCTAGGGCTCGTTATTATTCTGGACGCAAACAGATACTGACTGACAGGAACAAGGATTAGAAGAGCGGCTAGCATGTATTTTTGGACTGAAGGGGTAAAGCTTTCATCCTGATTTTCTGGCTTCAGCCTTGTTGAAGAAAAGTTTCAGCAGCAGGTTTTAAAAGCCGAAACAGCAACAATGGGAGGAAAATACATATTAGTGATTAAAGTGATGACTCCATGTGTTTTTTGGAAAAATTAAATCACACCGATTGAAATAAATGGGCTAGTAAAAAAAAGAGCAGTAGTGACATTGTAAGGAACACTTTCACTTCAATTTCTATTGTCAGTCTGGAAAAATAATTTGACACTTGCCTAGATAATGTTCAGGAAGAAAAAAAAAAAAGAAAAAAACAAGAAAAGCCCTGTGTTGTTATCATGGACAAAAAGCAACATAAAATGACCATGACCAAATTCCCAAGGTCTGCCATTCTCACTCACTGGTTTTTTTCAAGGACTTTTACTTTATACTCCTGTCTTCTTCTCCTGTTTCCAGTTATATTTTCCCTTTTACTCAGATTGAAGCATGTGCCACTGATCAGATTGTGCACTGATTTGGTCTTCAAATCCTCATCACCATCTCCTTCTTCCATATGATCTGGTCTTCAACAAGGAACAGGTTTTTTAAAAAAAAAAATCCCTTCCTATTTACCTCATTCTTATTCCTCACATCACACTGTATAAATTGTTTTCCCAAGTCTGATCTCCATTTATCTTTTTCCTATCTTATAGGCTATAAGCACTTCAGGGCAAGGATGTATCTAATACCACATTTGTAAAATGCTGTGTACATTTACAGCTATCTATAAATGACTTTTTAGTAACAGAAGAAAAATCCTTCAATTCCTAAACAGGCAGAAATCTTTCCTCGCCACATAAATTTTCCTTGGGATAAGTCAGACAAAGGCAATAGCCACTAGTGTAGTAGTAATAATAATAACAAAGTGAATTGATAGTTTATTAAAACAGAAATTCTGAAATTAGTTCTACAAAGTTAATAAACTGGCAGAACCGCCTTTTTAATGCAAAATATAGTAAAAGAAATTATTCTCAACACACTGCTCTAGCAGGTCAAAGTAAAATATTGCTCATATGGAATTTTAAACTCTTGAATAAACCCAAGGTCTCAGAGGAGTCACTCTGTAGGGGAAATATAAGTTTTCACAAAGACTGTCTTTCAAGTTTTACTTACATACTTCTATGGTAAGGGACGCATAGTCTAGTAAAAACCCTACTTTAAGATCAAAGAATCTTTCCAACATGACTATATGCGCGCGCGCGCACACACACACACACACACACATATCTCCACAGTTTTTTCTTTTTTTTCCAAAGTTTATTCATAGAAATTCTAGACTTGTGATTTATTTTCTGAGGTTTCTGTGGTTATTGTTGTCAGACGTACCAATGGAGTGAAGGAACACATATCTCATATTTTCTATGTGTGGTATAAAAAAAAAAATCCAGACTTCTGCAGATTTTTCAAACATTGGTTACTTTATAATTTCCTTCCCCTTCTTCCATTTTCAGCCTTTGTCTAGATTGTATGCATGCCAGACACAATTTTCACCAAGTATTGAAACAGGAAATACTCCACAGTATGTTCCTGTTGTTGAGTCTGCAAATTCTGTAGTGCAAGTCTTGCACTTCAAAGATAAACTCAAACAGTGTGAGTCATTAGGGAGAAGAGACATCTTGCAGACAGGAAGTTGGACCTACACAGTTCACTTTTTTTATTAGGACCGTGACAACCACACATGCAAAAAATTCAACCTTGAGAAATTACAAGATGCAACCAACCAACTCAAATGATGTCTGAAACTGGAAAAAAAATGTGACATGGAAGAAATTTCAGTAGTTCATTGGCAGAAGGTCTCAAGACATCCTGGCCATAAGAAACAGCTAATGCCTGAATCAAAAAAAAAGAATAAGGGTCTAGTTCCTTCTGTCATCCAATTGTGTGCGGTACTAGGCAATTTTTTGGTATTCCTGGGCTATGAGACTTAGTGTAACTTCCATGGAAAGAAGAAGGATTTCACAATCTCTGTGAAATCAGAGAGAAAGTTGGGAAGGGAAACACTTCAATGTCTCTACTGCTTATAAAAGGTCATGCTTATATCAGTATAGATTTAGTAACAATTATTCTTTTTTCATTTGCTAATTTTATATTTTCTTCAAGTATTTTATTATAGGATTCTATTGACACACATTTTGAAACACAATCACTCTGAGGAGTAGAATGAACATATTTTCAAAGCTTGCTTTATGTCATCAATGACTCAGATTTTTCAGCAGTATTCTTTCCATTGGTGCAGAAGCTGCTGTGAAAACTGAGGTCTGGAGAATTTCTAGAGGCTGAAAGGCTGCTTGTGTGGGTATGTATACAAGGGGGGACCTGACCAACACTCATAATCATTTCTTCCATGATAATATAGTGAAAGAAAAAAAGGAATTTTTTTCTGTTTCTTTAAATGCTAAGCCTACTACATAAATTATAAAGACTGCAGAAGAAGTATATATTCACATTTAATATTAAAAGTCTATATTAAAGTGCAATGGCAAAGGATTGAGTTATTTGTAGTTTTGTTGCCTAGGATTAGAGTTTGGAAACTGCCTTGGCTTGAAATTAGGTTTTGATGATTGATGAGATATTTATAGTGCTGACATGATAAATAATATCTGACCTTGGTGGGATCCTCCTATATTCTCACTTCATTTTTCAATTTTTTTTCCCCAAAAAAGTTCTTTGAGAGAAAGAAATGCATTTTCATTTACTATGAATCAGTTATATAGTCTTTTGTTATCTGGAAATCAGAAATGACTTGCTGCTACTTTTACAGCAGAAAACTACTGTATAAGGCACATTAAACCACTATGGACTTTTCTTTATCACTCCTTGAAGAATGAGAAGAATGAAAAATTGCTTGTTGGTTTTTGTCTGGTACTGATCTGAGGATCAATATATGAAATTTTGGACATAGATAAACTTAAATTGGAAGTTCTTGATTGAAGTTGTATTTAAATTATTCTATTTTTTCTTTTTTTCCTG